>PISW01005022.1:78833-146239 GCA_004023785.1 Mungos mungo
AGTAAATAGGCAGACTTTCTTATTGAAACTGCCTCCCTGGTTAGAGGCACCTTACTCATAGACTATTGTTTAAACTTTTAAAGAAAAGTAGCCTTGTCATAAGCTTCAGTTAATATTACACTATGTATGCAAAATAAGACCTTCGCTGATGTATTTTGAGTGAACAATTATGGTTTTTGATCTTTTGTATTGTACTTCACTTCTATCTTTAACTCTCTGTTCTGTTCTCCGTGAAAACAATGATCCTTTCTGAAACATGTGATTCCTAAGAAGTTGCAAACAATGTAATCATTAAAAGAA
The DNA here is from genome assembly GCA_004023785.1 of Mungos mungo. Classification (NCBI taxonomy): domain Eukaryota; kingdom Metazoa; phylum Chordata; class Mammalia; order Carnivora; family Herpestidae; genus Mungos; species Mungos mungo. The sequence continues at coordinate 79,134 of PISW01005022.1, forward strand.
AGATGTAATCACCTATGGTATATAAGACACCAAGTTTCACAGTAAAGGGTGGTCTCTTCCACCATTCATGTTGTCTGTGTTCTTTCTTATAGATATTTCGCCGACACCAACCCCCTACTCAGACCCTTAGACTCTGGTGCGTGGGCTGGTCCCCCGCAGACCAGCCCCACAGATGGAACAGTACCACATCTCATGACAATCCCAAAGATGTGACATGACGTCAGCACAAGACAAGTCCCACAGATGGGGACAAGTTGTCCCTACCCAACAAGAGCCACAAAGGAAGACACAATGCCCCCACAATACAAGTACCACAGATTGAAATGCAATGCACGACAAGTCCCACAGATGGGGACACGACGTCCCCACATGACAAGTCACACAGATGGGGACACCACGACCCTGTAGACAAGCCCCACAGATGGGTCATGACGTCATCACTCAAAAGACCCACAGATGGGGATATGATGCCCACACACGACAAGTCCCACAGATTGGACACAACGTACCCACACAAGAAGTCCCACAGATGGGTACATGATGGCCCTGACAATGAGCCCCACAGATGAGACGTGACATCCCACACAGATGGGGAAACAACATCCCACATGACAATTCCCACTTTAAAGTACACAAAGTCCCCAACGACAAGTCCCACTGATGGGGATACGAAGTCCTCACACGTCAATTCCCACAGATGGTGACACAACGGTCCCACACTACAAGTCCCAAGGATGAGATAATACATCGTCACATGACAGGTCCCACAAATGGGAAACGATGTCACCACATGACAAGTCCCACAGATGGAACATGATGCTGCACAGGACAGTCCCACCAGAGGGAGACGGGACATCTCCACATGACAAGTCCCACAGATGAGACTCGATGTCCCACACAAAAAGTCCCGCAGATGAAACACGATGTCCCACACAAGTCCACAGTTGGTGACACAACATTTCACACGACAAGTCCCACTGGAGGAACAGGACATCCCACACAAGTCGCACAGAGGGGACACGACGTCCCCACATGAAAAGTCCCACAGATGGGACAAGATGCCCCACACAACAAGGCCCAACATATGAAGACATGATGCCACCACACGAGAAGTCCCACAGATGGTGACACAACGCCCCACAGGACAAGTCCCAAGAGATGAGGACAGGACAACCCCACACGACAAGTACCTCAGATGGGGCACGACATCCCCACATGACAAGTCCCACAGGTGGGGACACAATGTGCCACAGGACAAGTTCCACTGATGTGACAATACGTCACCCTACAACAGGTGCCACATAAGGGACCGGATGTACCCACACGACAAGTCGCACAGATGAAACACGACGCCACAGAAGACAAGACCCATCAGATGAAGACCGGACATCCCCACACAACAAGTCCCACATATGGGACATGAAATACCACAAGACAAGTCCCACAGATGGGGACATGATGTCCCCACATGAAAAGTCCCAAAGATGGGACACGATGTCCCCACACAACAAGTCCCAGAGATAAGGCACGATGTCCCACATGACAAGTCCCACAGATGGGGACACGATGTTTCCACATGATAAGTCCCACAGATGAGGACACAACATCCCACACGACAAGTCCCACAGATGGGGAGACGACGAGCACACATCACAAGTTCCAATATAGAACCTTACGCCTCCACATGACATGTCCCACAGATGGGGACTCAATGCTCCCACATGACAAGTCCCTCAGATGGGAAACGATGTCCCCACATATCAAGTACCACAGGTTGACATGACGTCACAAGTCCCACATATGGGACACTATGTCCCCGCAGACCTAGTCCCACTGAAGGGACATGACATAACCACATGACAGGTCTCACAGATGGGACACGACGTGCCCACATGACAATTCTCAAGATGGAGACACTATATCCCAAGACAAGTCCCACAGATGGGACACGACGCCTATGGGAAAAGTCCCACAGATGGGACACATTGCCCAACTTGACGAGCTCCACTTATGGGACATGAAGTCCCCACACGAAATGTCCCACAGATGGAGACCCAGTGTCCCCAAACAAGTCCCACAGAAGGAGACACGATGTCGCACATGTCAAGTCCAACAGTTGGGAACACGACATCCCAAAACGACAAGTCCCACAGATAGGGCACGACATCCCAACATGGCAAGTTCCACAGATGGGATACGACACCCACATGACATGTCCCACAGATGAGACATGGCATCCCACACTTCAAGAGCCACAGATAGGGACATGCCATCCTCAGACATCAAGTCCCACAGAGGAGAACACGACGTCCTAACAAGAAAAATCACACAGACGAGACACGACGCCCACACAACATGTCCCACAGATGGGAAACGTTGCCCACCATGACGAGCCCCACTGATGTGACATGACGTCCACACACGTAAAGCCCCACAGATGGGACATGATGTGCCCACATGACAAATCTCACAGATGTAGACACAGCGCCCCCACACAACAAGTCCCACAGATTGTACACGGCGTCCCCCCACACGACATGTCCCACAGGTGGGGACACGACATCCCACATGTCAAGTCCCAAGAATGGGCCACGACGCCCACACGACACATTTCAAAGATGAGACACGGCATCCCCACACGACAAGTCCTGCAGATGGGGACACAACATGCCCACACAACGGTTCCCACAGATGGGGACACGACGTCCCCACACAAGTCCCAAAGATGGGACACGTGCCCACATGACAAGTCTCACAGTTGTGACATGATGCCCAACATGATTAGCCCCACTCACGGGATACGACCTCCCCCCATGAAAAGTCCCACAGATGGGAACACGACATCCCACATGACAAGTCCCAAAGTTGTGACACAATGCCCAACACAACGAGCCCTACTGATGGGATATGACTTCTCCTCACGAAAAGTCCCACAGATGGGCACATGAAGCACCCACATGACAGTCCCTCAGATGGAAACACACGTCCCACATGACAATTTCTACTTATAAGGACAAGACGTCCCCACACAACAAGACCCAATGATGGGGACACGAGGTCCTCACACATCAAGTCCCACAAATATGACAACATGTCGCCACACGACAAGTCCCACAGATGGTACACTATGTCCCCACATGACAAGTCCAACAGAAGGGACATGAGGTACCATATGACAAGTCCCACAGATGGGGACATGACGTCCCCACAAGACAAATCACACAGATGGGATAAATGTCCCCAGATGACAACTTCACAGATGGGAAAATGAAGCCTTACAGGACAAGTCGCACAGATAGGGACACGATATCCCACACGACAAGTCCCACATATGGGGACACAACATTCCACATGAGTAGTCCCACAGATGGGGACGTGACGTCCACACATGACAAGTTTCAATATGAGACACTACGCCTCCACACTACTTGTCCTACTGATGGGGACTCGACGCTCCCACATGACAAGTCCGACAGATGGGACAGAATACCCCACCAAATAAGTCCCATGGATGGGGACATGATGTCCCCACACAAGTCCTACAGCTGGCACACAATGTCCTCACATGACATGTTTCACAGTTGGCACATGGCGACCCCACACGAAAAGTTTCATAGGTGGGACATGTCGTCCCCACACGACAAGTACACAGATGTGACACGACACCCACACGACATGTCTCAAAGATGGGGACTCAACACACCCTCATGAAAAGTCCAATAGATGGGACAGGACGCCCCACACGACAAGTCCCACAGAGGGGGACACAACATCCCCACACAAGTCCAACAGATGGAGACACGACATCCCACACATCTAGTCCAACAATTGGGAACATGACATCCAAAAATGACAAGTCCCACAGATGGGGAATGACGTTCCCACATGAGAAGTCCACAGATGGGGACACGAGGTGCCACACAAGAAGTCCTACTTATAAGGACATGACGTCCCCACATGACAAATCCCACTGATGGGTACACAAAGTCCTTACATGTCAAGTCCCACAGATGGGGACACAACGGTCCCACACAACAAGTCCTACGGATTTGACAATGTCCCCACATGACAAGTCCCACCAATGAGACATGACACACACCTGACAATTCCAAAGATGGGGACACGACATCCCACAGGACAAGTCCCATAGATGGGACACAACGCCACCACAAGTCCCATGGATGGGACATGATGCCAAACATGACAAGCCGTATTGATTGGACACCTCACCCACATGAAAAGTCCCACAGGTGGGACAAGATGTCCCCACAACAGTCCCTCTGATGGGGACACGAAGTCCCCACACATCAAGTCCCACAAAGGGGGAGACAACGGTCCCACATGACAAGTCCTACAGATGTGACAATACGTCGCCACACAACAGGTCCCACTGATGGGACACGATGTCCCCACACGACAAGTCCCACACATCGAACATGACACCACCCAGGAAGATCCCACCATATGAAGACAGGACATCCCCACACGAGACCCACAGATGAGACACGACACCCCACACAACAAATCCCACAGATGGGACACAACACCCCACATGACAAGCACCACAAATAGGACATGACACCCCCAAAAGACATGTCACACAGATGGGACATGATGCCCCACACGACAAGTCCCACAGATGAAGACATGATGCCACCACATGACAATTCCTACAGATGGGGACATGACGTCCCCACACAAGTCCCACAGATGGGACACGATGCCTACATGACAAGTCCCACGGTTGTGACATGACGCCCAACATGACCAGCCCCATTGATGGGACACGACGTCCTCACATGAAAAGTCTCATGAAGGGGACAACACATCCCACATGACAAGTCGTATGGATGGGGACATGACATCCCCACACGACAAGTCCTACAGAGGGGGACACGATGTCCCTACACGAAAAGTCACCAGATGGGACACGACACACACACAACAAGCCCCAGAGATGTGACACAACTTGTGCCACGATGAACCCAACAGATGGGACACAATGTCCTCACATGAAGAGCCCCACATTGAGACACGGTGTCCCCAAATGACAAGTCCCACAGATGGGGACACGACGTCCACACATGACAAGTCACAGATAAGACACGACATCCCCCACGACAAGTCCCACAGATGGGGACGCAACGTCCCAACATGAAAAGTCACATAGATGAGACACGACGCTCATACAACATGTCCCACAGACAGGATGCAGAACCCAACACGATGTGCCCCACTGATGTGACATGACGTCCACACATGTAAAGTCCCACAGATGGGACACTACATTCCCACACAAGAAGTCTTACAGATGGGGACACGATGTCCACACATGACAAGTTCGACAAATGGGACACTATGCCTCCAAACAATATGTCCCGAGATGGGGACTCTACACACCCACTTGACAAGTCCGACAGATGGGACAGGATGTCCATACATGACATGTCGCACAGATGGGGACTTGATGTTTCCACAAGAAGAGTCACACAGCTGGGACACAACATCGCCCGGTGACAGGTCCCACAGATGATGACACTACACAAGCTCACGACGAGCACCACAGATGGGACTTGACGTCCCAACGAGAAAGTCCCAAGATGGGGCACAACCTCCCCAAACCACAAGTCCCACAGATTGGACACGACATCCCACACCACAGTCTCACAGATGGGACACAACGCCCCCACATGACAAGACCCACAGATGGGACACATTGTCCATCACGACAAGTCCCACAGGTGGGAAACGTGGCCCCCTCACACAACTTCCACAAATGGTACACGACATCCCACGCGATGAGCCCCACAAATGTGACATGATGCCCTCAAACGACATAGCCCACAGAAGGGAAACAATGCCCCAGATGACAAGTCCCAACCGATGAAGACACAACACAACCACACGACAAGTCCCACAGATGGGACATGACGGGAACACAAGACAAGTCCTACTGATGGGGACATGACATCCCACATGACAAGTCACACATATGGGAACATGATGTCCAACATGACATGTTCCAATATGGGACAGTATGCCTCCACACAACATGTCCCACAGATGGGGACTCGGTGGCCCAACACGTCAAGTCCGACAGACAGGACAGGACACCCCACACGACAAGTCCCACAGATGGGGACACAACGTCCCCACACAACTCCCACAGGTAGGGAACTGACGTCCCACATGAAAGTCACACAGATGGGACAAATGCCCCTACATGATAAATTCCAAAGATGGGGACACGAAGCGTTTACAGGACAAGTCCCACAGATGGGCACAAGATGACCCCACATGTCATGAATCATAGATGGGACACGACATCCCCACATGACATGTACCACAGATGGGGACACGATGTCCCCACACATCAAGTCCCACATGTGGAACACGACATCCCCAAACAACAAGTTCCACAGATGGGAAAAAACGCCCACACAAAAAGTCCAACACATGGAACAAGACACCCAACACGATGAGCCTCAATGATAGGACTCAATGTCCTCACAGGAAAAGTCCCACAGATGGGGACATGACGTCCCCACACAAGTCCCACATATGGGAACACGACACATTTCCACAGGACTAGTCCCAGAGATGGGGACACGGTGTCTCCACACCATGAGCCCCACAGATGGGACACGACGTCCCCACACAAAAGTCCCAAAATGGGGACACGACATCCCCACACAAGTCCCACAGATGGGACACAATATCCCACAGGACAAGTCTCACAGATGGGACACAACGCCACCACACAACAAGTCCCACAAAATAGACACGACATCCCCACACGACAGTCCACAGATGGGACACAACATCCCACACGACAGGTCCAGAGTTGGGACACGACGCCCGCACACGACAAATCCCACAGATGGGACATGACACCCGACACGGCGAGCATCACAAATGGGACACAACACCCCTAAATGACATATCCCACAGGTGGGACACCATGCCCCACACGACAAGTTCCAAGAGATGAAGACACAACACCACCACTCAACAAGTTTCACAAACGGGGTCACAATGCCCCACAGGACAAGTCCCAAGAGATGAGGACAGGACGTCCCCACACCACAAGTCTCACTGATGAGTCATGATGTCCACACACGCAAGTCCCACAGATTGGGACACAACACCATACATGACAAGTACTCCATATAAGGACATGATGTCCCCACATGACAAGTCCCACTGAGGGGGACACGAAGTCCCCACACATCAAGTCTCACATATGAAGCACAAAGGTCCCACACGAGAAGTCCCCCGGATGTGACAATATGTCGCCACATGACAGGTCACACAGATCGGACACGATGTCCCCACACGACAAGTCCCACAGATGGAACAAGACGCCACACAGGACAGTCCCACCAGATGATGACAGGACATCCCCACATGACAAGTCCCACAGGTGGGACATGAAGCCCCACACACAAGTCCCAAAGATGTAGACACAATGTCCCCACACAACAAGTCCCAGAGATGGGACAATACGTCCAATACAACAAGTCTCACATATGGGGACACAACGATCCTACAGAAAAAGTCCCACAGATGGGGACACAATATCACACACGCCAAGTCCCACAGATGGGGACACGACATTCCACATCACACGTCCCAGAGATGGGACACGAACTCCCACACAAAAAGTCCCACAGATGGGGCAAGACATCCCTACACGACAAGTCCCACCGATGGTGACATGACATCTCACACAAGTCCCACAGATGGGGACATGATGTCCCAAATGACAAGTCACACAAGTGGAACAAACGTCCCCACACAAGTCAAAAGATGGGTACACAATGCCCCACAGGACAAGTCCCATAGATGGGGACAAGACGTCTCCACACAAGTCCCATAGATGGAGACACGATGTCCCACACGTCAAGTCCCACAGTTGAGACACATCACCCAGCAGAACGAGCCTCATTGATGGGACACGATGTCCTCACATGAAAAGATCCACGAAGGGGACACCACGTCCCACATGACAAGTCCCACAGAAGGGGACATGACATCGCCACGTGACAAGTCTTACAGAGGGGGACATGACGTCCCACACAAGAAGTCCCACAGCTGGGAAACAACATCCCCACACATATGTCCCACAGGTGGGGACACAATGTCCCACACCATAATTCCCAAAGAAGGTGACATGACTTCCCCACAAGTCAAGTCCCACAGATGGGACAGATGCTCACACGAAAAGTCCCACAGATGGGACACGACACCCACACGATGTGCCCCACAGATTGGCCATGATGTCCCCACACAACAAGTCCCACAGATGGGGACACAACGCCCCCACACACGTGCCACAGATGGAGACATGACGCCAGCTCAGGACGAGCCCCACAGGAGGGATTCGATGTCCCCACATGAAAGTCCCAAGATGGGGCACGACATCCCCATACCACAAGTCCCACAGATGGAACAATGTCCCCGCACTACAAGTTCCTAATATGGAGAAACGAAGCCCTTACAGGACAAGTCCCACAAATGGGCACATGATACCCCCACATGACAAGTTCTACAGGTGAGACACAAGGTCCCACATGACAAGTCCCACAGATGGGGACACAACGTCCCACATGAAAAGTCCCACAGTTGAAACAAATGTCCCCACATGACAAGTCCCATAGATGGGGTCACGACATCCTCACGGGACAAGTCCCACTGATGGGGACATGAAGTCCACACAGGAAAAGTTTCACAGATGGGACACAATGCCCCCAAACGACAAGTCTCACAGATGGGACATGAAGCGCCACATGATGAGCTCCACAAATGGGACACGATGGCCCAAAATGACATGTCACAAAGATGGGACACGATACCCCACACAACAAGTCCCAACAGATGAAGACATGACACCACTAAACAACAAGTCCCACAGATGGGACATGATGTGCCCACCCGATAAGAACCAAGATGGGAACACGACGTCTCCCCCACAACAAGTCCCACATATGGGACACATCACCCCCACAGGACAGGTCCCACAGATGGCAACACAACGCCCCATAGGACAAGTCCCAAGATATGAGGACAGGACCTCCCCACACAAGTCCCACAGACAGAAACACGACATCCCCATACGACAAGTCCCAGAGCTGGGACACAACATACCCGCATGACCTGTCCCACATATATGGACACAACGTCCCCACACATCAAGTTTCAGAGGTGGGACACAACGTATCCAAATGACAAGTCCCACAGATGGGGACACGACGTCCCACACACCAAGTCCCACAGGTGGGGCCATGATGTCCCCACATGACATGTCCCACAGATGGGGACTGCACATCCCCACATGACATGTCCCACAGATGGGGACTGCACATCCCCACACAAGTCCCCCAGATGGGGGCATGACGCCCCACACATGAAGTCCAACACTTCGGAACACGACATCCCAAAATGACAAGTCCCTCAGAGTGGGACACAAAGTATCTACATGACAAGTCCCATGGATGGGGGCTAGCCATCCTCACACAACAAGTCCCACAGATGGGGACACGAAGTCCCCACACATCAAGTCCCAAATTTGGGACACAACGTCCCCCCACAACTAGTCCCACAGATGGGGAAACAACGTGCCCACCTGACCAGTCCCACAGATTGGTTCACCACATCCCAGACAGAAAGTCCCACAGGTGGGACACATCGCCCCACACAACATATCCCACAGATGGGAATCTATGCCCCACACGACAAGTGCCACAAATGGGACATGACCTCCCTAAACGACATGTTCCACAGATGGGATACAATGCCCGACATAAATATCCCAACATATGAAGACACAATGACACCATACGACAAATCCCACAGATGGGGACATGATGTCCCCACACAAGTCCCACAGATTGACACGACACCCACAAACAAGTCCCACAGTTTTGACGCAATGCCCAACAGGACGAGCCCCATTGATTGCACACGAAGTCCCCACACAAAAAGTCCCACAGAAGGGGACAAGACATCCCACATGACAAGTCCCCCAGATGGGGACATGACGTCCCCACACGAAAAGTCACACAGATGGGAAGAGATGCCCACACAACAAATCCCACAGATGAGGCATGACACCAAACACAATGAGCCCAACTGTAGACACTACGTCCCCACATGAAAGCCCCATAGATGAGACACCATATCCCCTCAAAACAAGTAGCAAAGACGGGGACACGACATCCCACATGACAAGTCCCATATTTGGGGACACAATGTCCACACACAAAAAGTTTCACAGATGGGACAAGACGTCCAACATGACAAGTCCCACAGATGGGGACACGATGACCACACATGACAAACCCCACAGATGAGACACGACATCCTACACGATAAGTCCCACAGATGGGGAAATGACATCCACACATGACAAGTCCCACAGATGGGGACACGATGTCCCACTTGACAAGTCCCACTTATAAGGACACAACATTCCCGTATGATAAAATCGAATGATGGGGATACGAAGTCCCCACACATCAAGTCCCACAGATGGAGATGCTACAGTCCCACACGACCAGTCCCAAGGATGTGACAATACATCACCACATGATAGGCCCCACAGATGGGACAAGATTTTCCAAATGACAAGTCCCACAGATGGAACACTTTGCCACACAGGACAAGTCCCACCAGATGAAGACAGGACATCCCCACAAGACAAGTCCCAGAAATGGGACACACGTCCCCACATGACAAGTCCCAGAGATGGGACACGATGTCAACACACGACAATTCCCACAGGTGGGACACAATGCCCGAGACAACAAGTCCCACAGAGGGGACATGGTGCCCCACATGATGAGCATCACAAATGGGAAAAGTCACCCCCAAACGACATGTCCCACTGATGGGCACACGATGCCCCCATACGACACGTCCCACAGATGAGACACGATGTCCCCGCACAACAAGTCCCACAGATGGGGACACAACGCCCCCACATGATAAGTACCACCGATGAGTCACAACATCCCAACACAAGTCCCGCAGATGGGGACACGACATCCCTCACAAGTCCCAAAGTTGGGACAGCGTCCCCACATGACAAGTCCCACAGAAGTGACACGATGCTCCACACGACACATCCCACAGATGAGACACGATGTCCACACACAAAAAGTGCCACAGATGGGGACACAACGTCTGACACATCAAGTCCCAGAGGTGGGATAGAACATCCCCAAATGACAAGTCCCACAGATGGAGACACAACATCCCCACATGACAAGTCCAACAGATGGGACACGACGGCCACACAAGTCCCACAGAAGTGACACAATGCTCCAAATGTCAAGAACCACAGATGGAACACAATGTCCCCATACAACATTTCCCACGAGTGGGGACCCGACGTATTCATATGAAAAGTCCCTCAGACAGGGACAAGATGTTCCCACATGACAAGTCTCACAGATGAGACACAATGTCCACATGCTAAGACACACAGCAGTGACACAAAACCCCGCACAACAAGACCCACAGTTGTACCACAACGTCCACATACAAAAAATCCAACAGATGGAACATGACATCCCCAGAAGACAACTCCACAGATGGGCAAGACGTCCCCGTACTATTGGTCCCACAGATGGGACAGGATGCCCCACAGGACAAGTCCCAAAAGATGGGGACAGGACGTCCTTACAGGACAAGTCCCAACAGATAGGGACAGGATGTCCCCTTGACAAGCCCCACAGATGGAACAGTACCTCCCCTCAGCACAAACCTAAAGATGTGTCACGATGTCACCACACGACAAGTCCCAAAGATGGGGACACGACATAGCCGCATGACAAGATCGACAGATAGGGACACGACACCCCACACAACAGGTCCCACAGATGGGTCACAACGTCCCCACACAACAAGTCCCACAGATGGAAACACGATGCCCCCACAAGACAAGTACCACAGATCGAAATACGATGTCCCCACACAAGTCCCACAGATGGGGACATGAGTCCCCACATGACAATTTCCACAGATGGGACATGACGTCCACATACCAAGTCCCACAGTTGTGACAAGACGGCCAACAAGACAAGCCCCATTGATGTTACACGACGTCCACACATGAAAAGTCCCGCAGATGGGGGCACGACGTCCCCACACAAGTCCCACAGATAGGACATGACGGCCCTACACGACAAGAGCCACAGAAGGGGACACAATGACCCACACAAGTCCTACAGTTGGGGACACGATGTCCCCACATGACAATTCCCACAGAAGGGACACAACGTCCACATGCTTAGTCCCACAGTTGTGACAAGACGCCCAACTAGACCAGCCCCATTGATGGTACACTACATCCCCACATGAAAAGTCCCACAGATGGGAACATGACATCCCCACATGACTAGTCCTACAGAAGAAGTCATGACGTCCCAACACCAGTCCCAGAGCTGGGGACACAATGCCCCTCACAACGAGCCCCACAGATGGGACACGATGTCCAACATAACACGACACACAGATGGGACACAATGCCCCCACAAGACAAGTCGGAATGATGGGACACGACGTCCCCACACAACAAGTCCACAGATGGGACATGACATCAACACACGACAATTCCCACAGGTGGGACACAATGCCACACACAAGTCCCACAGAGGGCACACGACGCCCCACACAATGAGCATCACAAATGGGAAAAGTCGCCCCCAAACGACATGTCCCACAGGTGGGCACACGATACACCCATATGACACATCCCACAGATAAGACACGACGTCCCCACACAACAAGTGCCACAGATGGGGACACGACATCCCTACACTACAAGTCCCACAGATGGGGACACGACATCCCAAACAACAAGTCTCACAAATGGGGACACGACTTCCCACACGACAAGTCCCAGAGATGGGACACGATGTCCCACATGACATGTCCCACAGATGGCGACACAACATCTCACATGACAAGTCCCATATATAATGACACAACGTCCCCACACGAAAAGTGCTACAGATGGAGACACGATGCCCCCACATGACAAGTGCCACAGACGGGGACCTGACACCCCCACATGACAAGTACCACCAATGAGACATGACATCCCAACAAGATAAGTCCCACAGATGGGGACACAATGTCCCTCACAACAAGTCCTACAGTTGGGACAAACGTCCCCATATGACAGGTCCCAAAGGTGGGACAGGACGCCCACTCAACAAGTCCCACAGTAGTGACAAGATGCTCCACACGAAACATCCCACAGATGAGACATGATGTCAACTCATGAAAGGTGCTACAGATGGGGACAAGACATCCCCAAACATCAAGTCCCACAGGTGGGATAGGACTTCCCCACACAACAAGTTCCACAGATGGGGACACGATGTCCTCACATGACAAGTCCCACAGATGGGACATGACACCACACGACAAGTCCCACAGAAGGGACACGACGCTCCAAATGTCAAGAGCCACAGATGGAACATGACATCCCCACATGACAATTCCCACAAGTGGGGACCCGAAGTCTTCATATGAAAAGTCCCTCAGACAGGGACAAGACGTTCCCACATGACAAGTCTCACAGATGAGACACAATGCTCACACGCTAAGTCACACAGAAGTGAGATGAAACCCCACACAATGAGACCCACAATTGTAACATGACATACACATTTGAAAAATCCAGCAGATGGGGACACAACATCCCCATACGACAAGTCCCACAGATGGGACAGGATGCCCCACAGGACAAGTCCCAAAAGATGGGGACAGGACGTCCTTACAGGACAAGTCCCAACAGATAGAGACAGAAAGTCCTCAGATGACAAGCCCTACAGATGGAACAGTACCTCCCCTCAGGACAATCCAAAAGATGTGTCATGACGTCACCACACAACGAGTCCCAAAGATGGGGACACGACGTTTCCACGTGACAAGATCCACAGATGGGTCACAATGTCCCCACACAAAAAGTCCCACAGATGGAAACACAATGCCCCCACAAGACAAGTACCACAGATCGAAATAAGATGTCACCACATGAGAAGTCCCATAAATGGGGACACGAAGTCCCCACACAACAATTCCCACAGATGGGACACACGTCCCCACACAAGCCCCACAGTTGGGGACACAATGTCCCCACATGACAATACCCACAGATGGGACACGACATCCACACGTCACATCCCACAGTTGTGACAATACGCCCAAAAAGACGAGCCCCATTGATGGAAAACGACGTCCTCACATGAAAAGTCCCACAGATGGGGACACGACGTCCCCACAGGGCAAGTCCAACTAATTGGTCACAATGTCCCCACACAAGTCCCACAGAAGGGGACACGATGTCCCGACACAAGTCCCACAGATGGGGACACGGCACCCCTCACGATGAGCCGTTCAGATAGGACACAACATTCAACACGACATGTCACACAAATGAGACACAACGCCCCCACACGACATATTGGATAGATGGGACATGAGGTCCCCACATGACAAGTCCCACAGATGGGACACGACGTCCTTGCAAAACTAGTCCTACAGATGGGGACACGACATGCCCACATGACAGGTCTCACAGAAAGGGACATGATATGCCCACAGGACAATTTCCACAGTTGGGGACATGATGTCCCCACACGACTACTCCCACAGATGAGACAGGAGGTCCCCACACGACAAGTCCCACAGATGGGGTCACGATGTGCCCACATAAGGCCCACAGATGGGGACAAGAAGTCTCACACATCAAGTCCACCCGTTGGGAACACGACATCTTGAAACGACAATTCCCACAGATGGGGACACAAAGTTCCACACAAGACTCACAGATGGGGGCTAGACGTTCCCACACAACAAGTCCCAACAGATGAAGACATGACTCCACCACACGACCAGTCCCACCCATGGGACACAACCTCCCACTGAGGAAGACATGATCCCCACAAGTCAGGTTTCACTGATGGGGACACAACGGTTCCAACAACAAGTCCCACAAATGTGACAATACATCGCCACATGACAGGTCCCACAGATGGGACATCATGTCCCCACACGACAAGTCCAACAGTTGGTACACGACGCAACACAGGACAAATCCCACCAGATGAAGACAGGACATTCCCACACAACAAGTCCCACAGAAGGGACACGCAGTTCCACATGACAAGTAAACAGTTGGGGACACGAAGTCCCAACAGGACAAGTCCCTAAGATGGGACACGACGTCCCTCATGATAAGTCCCAAAGACGGGGACACAACGTCCCTACATGACAAGTTCCACAGATGGGGACACCACATCCCACACAACAAGTCCCATAGATGGAGACACGACGTTCCACACGACATGTCCCAGAGTTATGACAGGACCTCCAACACCACAAGTCCCACAGATGTGGACACGATGTCCCTATATGACAAGACCCAGAGATGGGCACACGACATCCCACACGACAACTCCCACTGACGGGGACATGACATCCCACACAACAAGTCCCAGAAATGGGATAAACGACTCCACACGACAAGTTACACAGATGGGCACACGACACCCTCACACAACACGTCCCACAGATGAGACACGATGTCCCCGCACGTCTAGTCCCACAGATGGGGACACGACATGCCCACATGCCTGGTCTCACAGATGGGGATTCGACGTGCCCACATGACAATTCCCACAGATGGGGACACGAAGTCCGCAAATGACAAGTCCCACAAATGGGTCACAACACCCACATGACATATCCAACAGATGGAGTCTCAACACCCTCTCATGACAAGTCCAAAAGATGGGAGAGGACGCCAAACACGACAGGTCCCAAGGATGGGGACACAATGTCCTCACACGACAAGTCCCACAGCTGGGACACAATGTCCCCAAAAGATATATCCCACACGTGAGGACACGATGTCCCACACGATAAGTCCCATAGAAGGGGACACGATGTCCCCGCACAAGTCCCACAAGTGTGACACGATGACCCACACGACAAGTCCCACAGATGGGAAATTATGCCCAACACGATGAGCACCACTGATGGGACAAGACACCTTCGAAATACATATCCCACAGAGAAGCAATGATGCCCCACACCACAGGTCCAAACAGATGAGGAGACGACACCACCACATGACAAGTCCAACAGATAAGACTCGACGTCACCGCACAACGAGTCCCACAGATGGGGACACGTCGTGCCCACATGATAGGTCTCATAGATGGGGACAGGACATGCCCACATGACAATTCCCACAGATGAAGACACGTTGCCCCACACAAGTCCTACAGATGGGACACGATGCCCACAGGAAAAGTCTCACAGATGGGACACGAGACCCAACATGATGAACCCCACTGATGGCACACAAAGTCCCCAACTGACAAGTCTTACAGATGAGAACATGACATCCCACATGTCAAGTCCCTCAAATGGGGACAAGACATCCACACATGACAAGTTATACATATGGGACACTATTCCTCCACACGACATGTACCTCAGATCAAAACTCAAAGCCCCCACATGACAATAATGATAGATGGGACAAAATGCCCCACACGATAAGACCCAAAGATGGGGACAGGACATCCCCACATGACAAGTCCCACAACTGGGGCACAACATCCCCAAGCGACAAGTTCTACAAATGGGGACACAAAGCCCTTACAAGACAAGTCCCACAGATGGGCACACGATGCACCCACACGACAAGTTCCACAGATGATACACGACGTCTCCACACGATAAGTGCAACAGATGGGGACACCACGTCCCCACATATCAGTCCCACAGGTGGGACACAACATCTCCAAACAACAAGTCCCACAAATGGGACACAATGTCCCCAATCAACTAGGCCCACAGAAGGGGACACGAAATGCCCACATGACAGGACTCACAGATGGGGACATGACATGCCCACATGACAATTCCCAAAGATGGGGACAAGATGTCCCCACTCGACAAGTCCCACTGATGGTACAAGATGCCCACACAAAAAGTCCCACAGATTGGACTCAACGCCCAACACAACGAGCCCCATTGTTGGGACATGATGTCCCTACACGACAAGTTCCACAGATGGGGTCACGACGTCCCCACATGGCGTGACCCACAGATGAAGACATAACGTACGCAAACAAGTCCCGGAGATTGAGAAATGACGCCAGGTAATGTCGAGCCCCATCAATGGGTCACAACATCCCCATATGAAATTCCCAAGATGGAGACAAGACCTCCCCACACCACAATCCCACAGATACGCCACTACGTCCCACGTGACAGGTCTCAAAGATGGGTCATGATGTGCCACACTACCAGTCCCACAGTTGGGACACGACATCCCAACACGACATTCCACAGATAAGACACGACATCCACACACGACAAGTTCCAGAGGTGGAACAAAATGCCCCCACACAACAAGTCCAATAGATGGGACACGACGTCCCACACAATGAGCACCATAAATGGGACATGATGCCCCCAAACGACATGTCCCACAGATGGGACATGATGCCACACACGACAATCCAAACAGATGAAGACATGATGCAACCACACGACAAGTCCCACAGATGGGGACACATCAGCCCACAGGATAAAACCCAAGGGATGAGGACAGGACATCCCCACATGACAAGTCCCACGGATGGGTCACAACATCCCAGACAACAAGTCCCCCTTATAAGGACACAATGTCCCCATACGACAAGTACCACTGATGGGATAACGAAGTCCCCACTCATAAACTCCCACAAATGGGGACACAATGTTCCTACATGACAAGTCCCACGTGTGTGACAATACATCGCCACGCAACAGGTCCCATGGATGGGACACGATGTCCCCACACGACAAGCCCCACAGTTGATGAAATATCGTCACACACAACACGTCCCAAAGATGGGACAAACTTCCCCACATGACAAGTTCCACAGATGGGGACACGAAGCCCTTACAGGACAAGTCCCAATAATGGGAACAAGACGACCCCACACAACACGTCCCACACATGAGACACGACGTCTCCACACGAGAAATGCCACAGATGGGGTCACAACATCTGCATAATCAAGTTCCACAGGTGTGACATGACATCCCCAAATGATAAGCCCCACAGATGGGACACAACATCCCAGCACAACTAATCCCACAGACGGGGACATGATGTGCCCACATGACAGGTCTCACAGATGTGGACACGATGAACTCACATGACAAGTCCCGCAGATGAGGACACGATGTCTTCACACGACAAGTCCCACAGATGAAACATGACGCCAGCACGACAAGTCCCAAAGATGGGACAGGACGCCCAATATGACGAGCCCCACTGATGGGATACACGTCCCCACATGAAAAGCCCCACAGATGGGGACATGACGTCCCCACACAAGTTCCACAGTCTGAACACTATGTCCCCACACAATTCCCACTGATGAGGACACGACGACTTCACAAAAGTTCCCCAGATGGAGACATGACACCAGCTCATGATGAGCCCCACAGATGGGACAAGATGTTACCACACGAAAGTCACAAGATAGGGACATGATTTCCCCACACCACAAGTCCCACAGATGGGCCACGACATCCCACACGACAAGTCTCATACTTGTGACACGGCACCTAACATGACAAGCCCCATGGATGGGACATGACGTCCCCACACGAAAAGTCCCACATGACAAGTCCCACAGATGGAGACACAACCTCCCCACACAACAAGTCCCAGAGATGGGGACATGACGTCCCAACACGAAAAGTCACAAGATGGGACAATATGCCCACACAACAAGTTCCACAGATGTGACAGGATGTCCAACATGACGAGCCCCACTGATGGGACACGACCTCCCCACACAAACTCCCCACATATAAGACACAACGTTCCCACAAGATAAGTACCACAGATCAGGACACGACATCCCACACAACAAGTCCCACAGAATGGGACATGAAGTCCACACACTACTGGTCCCACAGATGGGACACAACATCCCACACAACAAGTCCAATAGAGCAAGACATGACATCCCCACACAACACGTCCCACAGAGAGGGACACAACATCCCAACACGAAAAGTCACACAGATCAGACATGATGCCCACACAACATATCCCACAGATGTGACAGAATGCACAGCACAACGTGCTCCACTGATGTGACATGTCATCCACACACATAAAGCCCCACCGATGGGACACGATGTCCCCAAATGACAAGTCTCACAGATGGGGACACCACATCCACATATGACAAGCTCCACTTATGGGACACTATGCCTCGAAATGACATGTCCTACAGATGGGGACTCGACTCCCCCACTTGACAAGTCCAACAGACAGGACAGGACATCCCCACACGACAAGTCCCGCAGATGGTACACAACGTCTCCACACAACAAGTCCCACAGATGGGACACCACAATGTCCCCAAAAGACAAGTCCCACAGATGGGACACCACGTCCTCACAAAACTCTCCCACAGACGGGAACACGACGTGAGCATATGACAATTTCCACAGATGGAGACACAACATCCCCACATGGCAAATCCCACATATGGGACATGTAGCCCAGACGACCAGTCCCACAGATGGGACATGACGCCCCATATGACAAGCCCCACTGATGGGACACGACTCCCCACATGAAAAATCTCACAGATGGGGACATGACATCCCCAATGACAAGTCCCACAGATGGGGACAGGACATCCACACACGACAAGTCCCATAGATGGGGACACGACGTCCCTACACAAGGCCCACAGAAGGGGACACAATGTCCCACATGACAAGTACAACGTTTGGTAACACGACATCCCAAAATGAAAGTCCCACTGATAGGGACACAAAGTTTCCACACGAGAAGTCCCAAGATGGGGGCTAGATGTCCCCACATGACCAGTCCCACAGATTGGGACATGACGTCCCCACACAACTAGTCCCACAGATGGGGACATGACATGACCACATGACAGGTCTCACAGATGGGACATGATATCCCCACACAACAAGTCCCACAGGGGGGAAACGACCTCCCACATGACAAGTCCCACAGATGGGACACGCAGTCCCACATGACCAGTAAACAGATGGGGACACGACGTCCACACATGACAAGTCCCAGAGATGGGACATGACCTCCAATATGACAAGTCCCACAGATGTGGACACGCCGTCCCTACACAACAAGACCCAGAGATGGGGAAACAACATCTCACTCAAGAACTCCCACAGATTGGGACACAATGTCCCACAAGTCAGTCCCAGAAATGGGACAAATGACTCCAAATGACAAGCTTCACAGATGGGCACACGATGCCCTCACACGACACATCCCACAGATGAGACACGATGTCCACGCACAACTAGTTGCACAGATGGGAACACGACATTCCCACATGACAGGTCACACAGATGTGGATTTGATGTGCCCACATGACAATTCCCACAGATAGGGACAAGAGGTCCACACATGACAAGTCCCACAGATGGGTCACGAAACCCACACGACATATCCTACAGACGGGGTCTCAACACCCCCTCATGACAAGTCCGAAATATGGGACAGGATGCCCAACATGACAAGCCCCACAGATGGGGACACGACGTCCTCACACAACAAGTCCCACAGCTGGGACACAACGTCCCCACACAATATGTCCCACAGGTGGGGACACCACATCTCACACGAAAAGTCCCACAAATGGGTCATGACGCCCAACACAACAAGCCCCACTGATGGCACACATGTCCCCAAACGAAAAGTCCCACAGATGGGACATGACGTCCCAAACATCAAGTCCCACAGATAGAGACATGACTTCCCCACACAAGTAATACAGATGCGGACACAACATCCCACACATCAAGTCCCTCAAATGGGGACACATGACATGTCCCACAGATCTAGACTCAACACCCCCAATGACAATTCTGATAGATGGGACAAAACGCCCCACACGACAAGTCCCACAGATGGGGACATGACGTCCCCACATGACAAGTCCCACAGCTTGGGACACAACATCCCCACACAAGTTCCACAAATGGGGACATGAAGTTCTTACAAGACAAGTCCCACAGATGGGCACATGACACCCCCACACAACAAGTTCTACAGATGATACACGACGTCTCCACATGATAAGTACAACAGATGGGGACACCACATCCCCACACATCAGTTCCTCAGGTGGGACACGACATCTCCAAACGACAAGTCCCAAAGATGGGGACATAACATGCCCACATGACAGGTCTCACAGATGGGGACACGACGTGCACACATGACAATTCCGACAGATGGGGACACGATGTCCCCACTTGACAAGTCCCACTGATGGTACACGATGCCCACATGAAAAGTCCCACATATGGGACTCGATGCCCAACATGACGGGCCCCACTGTAGGGACATGACGTCCCCACACGACAAGTCCCATGGATGGGGACACGACTTCCCCACAGGTCATGTCCCACAGATGGGGACACAACATATGCACATAAGTCCCACAGATAGAGAAACGACACCAAGTCACGACGAGCCCCTCCAATGGAACACGACGTCCCCACACGAAATTCCCAAGATGGGGACATAACCTCCCCACACCACAAGTCCCACAGATTGGCCACGATATCCCACATGACAAATCTCACAGATGGGACACGATGCCCCACATGACCAGTCCCCCAGATGGTACACAATGTCCCCACATGACATTCCACAGATGGGACATGATGTCCATACACGACAAGTTCCAGAGGTGGAACACAATGCCCCCACATGACAAGTCCAACAGATTGGACACGATGCCCCACATGACGAGCACCACAAATGGGACACGATGCCCCCAAACAACATGTCCCACAGATGGGACACAATGCCCCACACGACAATCCAAACAGATGAAGACACAACGCAACTACATGACAAGTCCCACAGATGGGGACACGACGCCCCACAGAATTCCTAATGGATGAGGACAGGACATCCCCACATGACAACTCCCACAGATGGGTCACGACGTCCCACATGACAAGTCCTCCTTATAAGGAAATGACGTCCCCAAACCACAAGTCCCACTGATGGGGACACGAAGTCCCCTCTCGTAAAGTCCTACAGATGAGGACACAACATTCCCACGGGACAAGTCCCATGATTGTGAAAATACGTTGCCATGTGAAAGGTCTTACAGAAGGGACATCATGTCCCCAAATGACAAGTCCCACAGGTGGGGAAACGACATTGCACATGACAAGTCCCAAGATGTGACAAACTTCCCCACATGACAAGTTCCACAGATGGGCACACGATGCCCCCACAAGACATGTCCCACAGATGAGACACAACGTCCCCCACATGACAAGTGCCACAGATGGGGTCACGACTACCCACACATCAAGTCCCACAGGTGGGACACGACATCCCCAAACGACAAGTCCCACAGATGGGACAATATGTACCTGCACAACTAATCCCACAGATGGGGACACGACATGCCCACATGACAGTTCTCAGAGATGGGGACACGACGTGCCCACATGACAGTTCTCAGAGATGGGGACACGATGTGCCAACACGACAATTCCCATAGATGGGGACATGATGTCCCCACACCAAAAGTCCCACAGATGAAACACATTGCCCATATGACCAGTCCCACATATGGGACACGACGCCCAACACGACGAACCTCACTGATGGGATACGACATCCCCACACAAAAAGTTCCACAGATGGGGACATGACATCCCCACACAAGTCCCACAGATGGGACACGACGACCCCACACGACAAGTCCCACCGAGGGGGACACGATGACCCCACACAAGTTCGCCAGATGGAGACACGATGCCAGCTCACGATGAGCCCCACAGATAGGACACGACGCACCCACACAAATGTCTCAAGATTGGGACACGATGTCCCCACACCACAAGTCCCACGGATGGGCCATGACATCCCACATGACAAGTCTCAAAGACGGGACATGGCATCCCCACACAAGTCTCACAGATGGGACATGGTGCCCACACACGACAAGTCCCACAGATGGGACATGACACACCCCATGACAAGACCCACAGATGAAGACATGACGCCACTACATGATAAGTCCCACAGATGTGGACACAACGCCCCACAGGACAAATCCCAAGAGATGAGGGCAGGATGTCCCCAAATGACAAGACCCACAGATGGGGCACGACATCACTACACGCCCATTACCACTGATGGGGACACGACGTCCCACACGATAAGTCCCACTTGTTAGGACATGAAGTCCCCACACGACAAGTCTCACTGATGGGGAAACGAAGTCCTGACACATCAAGTCCCACAGATGGGGACACAACAGTCCCACCTGACTAGTCTCACGGATGTGACAATACGTCACCACACTACAGGTCCCACAGATAGGACATGATGTCCCCACACGACAAGTCCCACAGATGGAACATGACCCCACACAACTAATCCTACCAGATGAAGACAGGACAACCCCACAAGTCAAGTCCCACAGATGGGACACAAAGTCCCCACATGGCAAGTCCCAGAGATGGGACACAACGTCCCACACAACAAGTCCCGCAGATGGGGACATGACAACCCACATGACAAGTCTCACAGATGGGGACACGATGTCCACACATGACAAGTTATACATATGGGACACTACGCCTGCACTCAACATGTCCCACAGATAGGGACACATTCTCCCTACATGTCAAGTCCCACAGATGGGACAGGACAACCCCACATGACTATTCCCAGAGATGGGGACACGACATCCCACATGACAAGTCCCACAGATGGGGACACGACGTCCACACATTAGAAGTTATACATATGGGACACTACACCTCAACACGACATGTCCCACTGATGGGGATTCCACGCCCCCACATGACAAGTCCAACAGATGGAACAGGATGCCCCACAAGATAATTCCCATAGATGAGGGCACGATGACCCCACATGACAAGTCCCACAGGTGGGACACGATGTCCCCACACGACATGTCCCACAGATGGGGACACAATGTCCCACACGACAAGTCCCACAGATGTGACAACCATCCTTTCTTGACAAGTTCCACCAATGAAGACACAAATCCCTTATAAGACAACTCTCACAGAAGGGCACATGACACCCCCACAAGACATGTTCCACAGACAAGACACGACATTCCCACATGACAAGTGCCACAGATGGGGACACGAACTTTCCACATGACAAGTCCCACAGATGGGGCTAGACGTCCCCACACAACAAGTCCCACAGACGGGAACACAACGTCCCCACATATCAAGTCCCAAAGGCGGGACACAACATCCCCAAATGACAAGTGCCACAGAGAGGACTCAACGTCCCCACACAACCAGTCCCACAAATTGGGACACGTCGTCCCACAAGACAAGTCCCACAGATGGGACACAATGCCCCACGTGACAATTTCAACAGATGAAGACACAACGCCACCTCACAACAAGTCCTACTGATGGAAACAACGTGCCCACCCGACAAGAACCAAGATGGGGGCACGACGCCCTCACACTACAATTCCCATAGATGGGACATGTTGCCACTACACATTTTCCACAGATGGAACATGGTGCCACACAGGAAAAGTCCCACCAGATCAAGACAGGACATCCCCACACGACAAGTCCCACCAATGGGACTCAATGTCCTACACGACAGGTCACCCAGATAGGGACACGATGTCCCCACATGAAAAGTTTCACAGATGGGGACACCACGTCTTTCCACAACTAGTCCCACAGAAGGGACACAATGCCCACACAACAAGTCCCACAGATGTGACTTGATGCCCAACATGATGAACCCCACTGATGGGACATGACGTCCCCACACAAAAAGCCCCACAGTTGCTACACAAAGTCCCCACATCACAAGACCCACAGATGGGACACGACATCCTCACATGCCAAGTCCCACAGACAGGACACGACGTCCCCACCCCACAAACCCCACAGATGGGGACACGACGTCCCCACACAAAACCCACAGATTGGGACATGACGTCCCTCATGTCAATTCCTAAAGGTGGGACACGATGTTCCCAAATGACAAGTCACACAAATGGGACATGACATCACCACAGGAAAAGGCCCACAAATGGGGAAACGATGTGCCCATATAACCAGTCCAACAGATTGGGACACGATGTCCCACATGACAAGTCCCACAGGTGGGACACGACACCCCCATACAAGTCCCAAAGATGGGACATGGTGCTCCACTGGACGAGCGCCACAAATGGGACACAACGCCCCCAGACGACATATCCCATAGATGGTACATGATGGCACACACAACAAGCCCCAACAGATGAAGACACCACGCCACAACATGACACGTCCCACAGATGGAAACATGACGTCCCCACACAAAAATTTCCACAGATGAGACAGGTCACTCTAACACGACAAATTCCACAGATGGAACACAACACCACACAGGAAAAGTCCCACCAGATGAAGACAGGATATCACCAAATGACAAGTCCCACAGATGGGACACGACATACCACACGACTAGTCCCTTAGATGGGGACATGACGTCCCCACACGACAAGTCCCACAGATGGAGACATGACATCCCCACATGACAAGTCCCACATATAGGGACACGATGACCCACACGAAAAGTCACACAGATGGACATGACGCCCAAACATCAAGTCCCACAAATGGGACAGGATGCACAACACGATGAGCCCCACTGATGGGACACAACGTCCCCACACGAAAAACCCCACAGTTGGTACACGATGACCCCACACGACAAGTCCCAATAATGGGGTCACAACTACCTCACAAGACAAGTCCCACAGATGGACACGACATCCCACATGACAAGTTTCACAGATGGGGACATGACGTCCCCATATGAAAAGTCCCACAGATGGGGACATGATGTCCTCCATGACAAGTACCACAGACAGGACACAATGTCCCCGCACAACTAGTCCCATAGATGGGGACACGACATACCCACACGACAATTCCCTCAGATGGGAAACGACGTCCCCACACCACAAGTCCCACAGATGAAGTACGACGTCCCCACAAGACAAGTCCCATAGATTGGGACACGACATCTCCACACAAGACCCACAGATGGGGATACGACGTCCCATACATCAAGTCCAACAGTTGGGAACATGATGTACCAAACAACAAGTCCCACAGATGTGACATGATATTCCCACATGACAAGAACCAAGATGGGGACACGATGCCCCACAGGACATGTCCCAAGAGATAAGGACAGGACATCCTCACACAAGTACCACAGATATAAATATGACGTCCCCACATGACAAGTCCCACAGCTGGGACACAACATCCCCCACACGAAAAGTCCCACAGATGGGGACACGACCTCCCCACATGACAAGTCCCACAGATCAGACATGAAGTCCCACATTACATGTAAACAGATGGGGACATAACGTCCCCACACAATAAGTCCCACAGATGGGGACACGACGTCCCTACACAACAAATTCCACAGATGGGGACATGACAACCCACACGACAAGTCTCACAGACGGGGACACGACGTCCCCATGACAATTCCCAGAAATGGGACATGACCTCCCATACGACAAGTCCCACAGATGTGGACACAACATCCCTACATGACAAGACCCAGAGATGGGGACACGACATCCCACACAAGTCCCAAAGATGGGGACACGACGTCCCACATGACAAGTCCCACAAATGAGACAAACGTCTCCACAAGACAAGTTCCTCAGATGGGCACATGAAACCCCCACACGACACGTCCCACAGATGAGACATGATGTCCCCGCACTACTAGTCCCACCGAAGGGTACACGACATTCCCACATGACAGGTCTCACAGATGGGGACTCGACCTGCCCACATGACAATTCCCACAGATGGGGACCCAATGTCCCCACACAAGTCCCACAGATGGGACACAACACCCACACAACGTGTCCCACAGATGGGGTCTCAACATCCCCTCATGACAAGTCCGAAAGAGGGACTGGATGCCCTATACAATGAGCCACCCTGATGGGACACAACATCCCCACACGACAAGTCCCACATATTGGGACATGACGTACCCACACAAGTCCCACAGATAGAGACACAATGTCCCACATGTCAAGTCCAACAGTTGGGAACTTGACATCACGAAACGACAAGCCCAACAGTTGGGGACACAACATCCCCACACGACAATTCCCACAGATGGGGACACGATGTCCCACATGACAAGTCCCACTTATAAGAACACCATGTTCCCACATGACAAGTCCCCATGATGGGGAGACGAAGTCCCCACATGTCAAGTCCCACAGAAGGGGACACAATGGTCTCACACGACAAGTCCCATGGATGTGACAATACGTTGCCACACAACTGGTCCCACAAATGGGACACAATATCCCCACACAATAAGTCCTAGAGAAGGGACACAATGTCCCTCATGACAAGTCCCACAGATGAAGACACAACGTCCCTACACAAGTCCCACAGTTGGGGACACGACATCCCACATGACAGTCCCACAGGTGGTGAAACGATGTCGCACACGACAAGTCCCACAGATGGGACAAACTTCCCCACATGACAAGTTCCACAGATGGGGACACGAAGCCCTTACAGGACAAGTCCCAACAATGGGCACACGATGCCCCCACATGACACATCTCACAGATGAGACACGACATCCCCCCCAACAAGTGACACAGATGGGGTCACGACATCCCACCACTTCAAGTCCCACAGGTGGGACATGACGACTTGCACAACAGTCCCACAGATGGGGACATGACATCCCCACATGACAAATCCCACAGATGGGACACGTTTCCACATGCAACAAGTCCCAACAGGTGAAGACATGACGCCACCACATGAAAAGTCTGACAGATGGGGACACGACACCCCCACACAACAGGTCCAACAGATGGGTCACAACTTCCCCACACAAGTCCCACAGGTGGAAACACGCTGCCCCCAAATGACTAGTACCACAGTCAAAATACGATCTCCACACACATCAATTCTCACAGATGGGGACACGGCGTCATCACATGACAAGGCCCACAGATGGGGACACGATGCCAGCTCACGCTGATCCCCAGAGATGGGACAGGATGTCCCCACATGAAAGTCCCAAAATGGGGACATGATGTCCCCAAACCACAAGTCCCACAGATGGGACATGATGACCCTCACGACAAGTCTTACAGATGGGACACAATGCCCCCACATGACAAGTCCGTCAGATGGGACACAACAGCCCCACATGACAGTCCATGTTTGGGACACGACGTCCACACACAACAATTCCCACGGATGGGACACGACGCCCCACAAGACGAACGCCACAAATGGGACACGACGCTTCCAAACGACATGTCCCAAAAATGGGACACGATGCCCCACATGACAAGTACCAACAGATGAAGACATGATGACACCAAACAACAAGTCCCACAGTTGGGGACACAACACCCCACAGGACAAGTTCCAAGAGATGAGGACAGGATGTCCCCACACGACAAGTCCCACAGATGAGGCACAACGTCCCAACATGACAAGTCCCACTGTTGAGGACATGAAGTTCTCACACATCATGTCCAACAGATGGGTACACAACTGTCCCACATGACAAGTCCCACAGATGTGACAATACATCGCCACATGACAAGTCTCACAGAAAGGACACGATATCCCCACACTCAAGTTCCACAGATGGAACATGACGCTACACAGGACAAGTCCCACCAGATGAAGACAGGACATTCCCACATGACAAGTCCCACATATGGGACATGACATCCCACACGACAAGTCCCACAGATAGGAACACAACGTCCCACATGACAGGTCCCACTTATAAGGACACAACGTCCCCAATGACAAGTCCCACTGTTGGGGACACAAAGTCCCAACACATCAATTCCCACAGATGGGGACACAATGGCCCCACACAAGTCCCACAGATGTGACAATACGTCACCACAGGACAAGTCCCACAGATGGAACACAACGCGACACAGAACAAGTCCCACCAGATGAAGACAGGACATCCCCACATGACATGTCCCACAGGTTGAACTCGACGTCCCACACGACAAGTCCCAAAGATGGGGACACGACATCCCACACGACAAGTCCCATAGATGTGGACACACCGTCCACAAATGAAAAGTTACACATATGGGACACTACGCCTCCACACGACATGTCCCAAAATGGGGACTCAACGGCCCCATTTGACAAGTCCCACAGAAGAGACACGACGTCAATACACGACAATTCCCACAAATGGGACTCCACATCACCACACAACAAGTCCCACTGATGGGGACACGATGTCCCCACACAAGGCCCAAGGATGGGGACAGGACATCCCCACACATGACAACCCAAAGGTGGGACACGACATCCCCACACGACAAGTCCCATGGATGGGACATGACGTCCCTGCACAACTAGGCCCACAGGCCCACAACTAGGCACATGACAATTCCCTCAGATGTGGAAACGACGTCCCCACACAATTCCCACAAATGGGGCACGATGACCCCACATGACCAGTTCCACAGATTGGAAGATGACATCCCCACACAAGGCCCACAGATGGGGACACAATGTCCAAAATGTCAAGTCCAATAGTTGGGAACACGACGTCCCGAAACGACAAGTCCCACAAATGGGGACACGACATTTCCACATGACAAGTCCACAGATAGGGGCAAGACGTCCCCACACAACAAGTTCCACAGATGGGGAAACGATGTCCCCACACATCAAGTCCCAAGGTGGGACACGACAGCCCCAAACCATAAGTCCCACAGATGGGACACGACGTTCCTGCACAACTAGTCCAACAGATGGGGACACGATGTGCCCACATGACAATTTCCTCAGATGGGGAAATGACGTCCCCACACCACAAGTCCCACAGATGGGGCACGAGGTCCTCACATGACCAGTCCCACAAATTGGGACACGATGTCCCCACCCAAAGCCCACAGATGGGGACACAACATTCCACATGTCAAGTCCAACAAATGGGACACGATGCCCCACATGACATGTCCCACAGATAGGGACACGATATCCCCACACAATAGGTCCCACAGCTGGGACACAATGCCTCCACATGACAGGTCGCACAGGTGGGGACACGACGTCCCACATGACTTGTCTTACAGATAAAGACACAAAGTCCCCACACGACAAGTCCCACAGGTGGGACGCAAAACCCCACATGACACGCACCACAAAGGGACACAACAACCACAAACGACATGCCTTACAAATGTGACACAATGCCCCACACAACAAGTCCTAACAGATGACGACACGACGCCACCACATGACAAGTCCCACAGATGGGACACGACGTGCCCACATGACAAGAACCAAGATGAGGACAGGACGCCTGCACACAACAAATCCCACAGATGGGACACGTTGCCCCCACACAACAAGTCCCACAGATGGCGACACGAAGCCCCACAGGACAAGTCCCAAGAGATGAGAACAGGACGTCCCCACACAACAAGCCCCACAGATGGAAACACGACTACCCACAGGACAAGTCCCACAGCTGGGACACAACATCCCCACACATCAAGTCCCACAAGTGGGACACGACGTCCCCATATGACAAGTTTCACAGATGGGACACGACATCCCCTCAAAACTAGTCCCACATATGGGGATACACATGCCCACATGAAGGTCTCACAGATGGGGACACGATGTGCCTACATGACAATTTCCACAGTTGGGGATATGATGTCCCCACATGACAAGTCCCACATATGGGACATGACACCCACACGACATTCCCACAGATGGGACACAATGCCCAAAACGACGAGCCCCACTGATGGGACACGATGTCCCCACACAAAGGGTCCCATAGACGAGGACATGACATCCCCATAACAAATCCCACAGATGGGACACAATACCCAAAACAACGAGCCCCACTGATAAGACATGACGTCCCCACACGAAGGGTCCCACAGACGGGGACATGACATCCCCACACGACAAGTCCCACAGATGGGTCATGACGTCACCACAGGACAAGTCCCACAGATGGGGACACGACATCCCCACACAAGGCCCACTAATGGGGACACGATGTCCCACATGTCAAGTCCACCCATTGGGAACACAAAGTCCCGAAATGACAATTCCCACAGATGGGGACAAGACGTTTCCACACGACAAGTCCCACAGATGGGGGCTAGACGTTCTCACACAATTCCCGACAGATGAAGACACAACGCCACCACACAAGAAGTCCCACAGATGAGACACAACCTCCCACTGAGGAAGACATGAAGTTCCCACAGGTCAAGTTTCATGGAAGGGAACACAACGGTCCCACACGCTAAGTCCCATGAATGTGATAATACATAGCCCCACGACAGGTCCCACAGATGGGACATGATGTCCCTTCACGACAAGTCCCACAGATGGAACACGATGCCACATAGGACAAGTCCCACTAGATGAAGATAGGACATCCCCATAAGACAAGTCCCAGAGATGGGACACGAAGTCCCACACACCAAGTAAACAGATGGGGACACGACTTCCCCACAGGACAAGTCCCACAGATGGGGACATGACATCCCACATGACAAGTCCCACATATGGGACACAACCTCCCACACGACAAGCCCCAAGGATGTAAACATGACGACCCTACATGACAAGAACCAGAGATGGGGACACGACATCCACACAAGTCCTACAGATTGAGACACGACGTCCCATACAACAAGTCCCAGAAATGGGACAAATGACTCCAGGCAACAAGTTCCACAGATGAGACATAATGTTCCCACACAACTAGTCCCAGAGATGGGTACACGATGTTCCCACAAGACAGGTCTCACAGATGGGGATTCGACGTGCCCACACGACAATTGCCACAGAAGAGGACACAATGTCCCCACACAAAAAGTCTCACAGATTGAACACGACACCCACACAACATATCCCACAGATGGGGTCTTAACACCTCATGACAAGTCCGAAAGATGAGACAGGATGCCAAACACGACAAGTCCCACAGATGGGGACACAACGTCCTCACATGACAAGTCCCACAGCTGGAACACAACGTCCCCACATGATATGTCCCACAGGTGGGGACACGACGTCCCACGCAATAAGTCCCAGAGATGGGGACACGAAGTCCCCACCCAAAAAGTCCCACAGGTGGACACAACATCCCCACACGATAAGTCCCACAGAAGGAACACGATGCCCCACACGAGATGCACCACAAATGGGATATGACACCTTCAAAATACATATCCCACAGATAAGAGACGATGCCCCACACCACAGATCCCAACAGATGAAGACACAATGCCACCACAGGACAAGTCCCACAGATAAGACCCAACGTCGCCGCACAACTAGTCCCACAGATGGGGACAAGACATGCCCACATGACAGGTCTCACAGATGGGGACACGACGTGCCCACATGACAATTCCCACAGATGGGGACACGACATCCTCACACGACAAGTCCTACAGATGGGACACAACCCCCACATGACAAGTCCCACAGATGGGACTGAAGGCCATTTGACAAGTCTCACAGATGGGACACGACGTCCCCACACGACATTCCACAGATGGTATGCGACGTCCATGCACAACAATTCCCTGAGGTAGGACAAAATGCCCTCACATGACAAGTCCCACAGTTGGAACAAGATACCCCACACAACGAGCACCACAAATGGGACATGACGCCCCCAAACGACAAGTCCCACAGATGGTTCATGACATCCCCACACAACAAGTCTTACAGATGGCACACGACATCCCACACAACAAGTCCCACAGATGGGGACACGACATCCCACATGACAAGTCCCACAATGGGAACATGACATCCACACATGACAGTTCCAATATGGGACACTACACCTCCACACAACATGTCCCACAGATGGGGACTGGACACCCCCACATGACAAGTCTGACAGATGAGACAGGATGCCCTACACAACATGTCCCACTGATGGGGAAATGACATCCCCACACGACAAGTCCCACAGCTGAAACACAACGTCCTCACACGACATGTCCCGTAGGTGGGGACACGATGTGCCCACATGACTGGTCCCACAGATGGGGACACAACATGCCCACACAACTATTCCCACAGATGGGTCACGACGTCCACACACAAGTCCCACCAATGGGACACGACGCCCACACGACAAGTCCCACAGTTGTGAGATGACGCCCAACACGATGAGACATTTGATGGGACACAACGTACCCACACGAAAACCCCACAGATGAGACATGACGTCCCCACATGACAAGTCCCACAGATGGGGACACGACGTCCACACACGAAAAGTCCCACCGAAGAGACACGATGTCCCCACAAGACAAGTGCCACAAATGTGGACATGACGTCCCCATGCATCAAGTCCCACAGGTGGGACACGACATCCCCATGCAGCAAGTCCCACAGATGGGACACGACATCCCCGCACAACTAGTCCAACAGATGGGGACACGACATGTGCACATGCCAGGTTTTGCAGATGGGGGACACAACGTCCCCTCACGACATGTCCCACAGATGGGACATGACGCCCCACACAGTGAGCGCCACATATGAGACACGATCACCCCAAACGACATGTCCCACAGATGGGAAACGATGCCACACACGACAAACCGCAACAGATGATGACACGATGCCACCACATGACAAGTCCCACAGATGGGGTCATGACGCCCCACACGATAAGTCCCACAGATGGGGCATGACCTCCCCACATGACAAGTCCCACTGATGGGGTCACGATGTCCCACAAGACATGTCCCACAGTTGGGACATATGTCTTCACATGACAAGTCCCAAAGATGGGGACACAACGTCCCCACATGACAAGTCCCACTGATGGGGTCACGATGTCCCACATGACATGTCCCACAGTTGGGACATACGTCTTCACATGACAAGTCCCAAAGATGGGGACACAACGTCCCCACACAATTCCCACAGATGGAGACACGATGCCAGCTCACGACAAGCCACACAGATTGGACACGATCTCTCCACAGGAAAGTCCCAAGATGGGGACACGATGTCTTCACTTCACAAGTCTCACAGACGGGACATGACACCCCCACATGACAAGTCCCACAGATGGGACACAACGTCCCCACATGACAGTCCACAATTGGGACATGCCGTCCACAAATGACAAGTCCCACAGGAGGGACATGACACCCCCACATGACAAGTCCCAAAGATGAGACATGACGCCCCACACGATGAGCACCACAAATGGGACATAATGCCCTCAAACATTCCCCACAGATGGGACACAACACCCCATACAACAAGTCCCATAAGATGAAGACACAATGCCACACAAGACAAGTCCCACAGGTGGCTCACGATGTCCCTGCACAACTAGTCCCACAGATGGAAACATGACGTGCCCACATGACAATTTTCACAGATGGGACACGACGCCTACACGACAAGTCCCACAGATAGGACACATGACCAAAATGATGAGCCCCACTGATGGGACACTGTGGGACTTTCCCACACAAGTATAATAGTCAAGAACACGATGTCCCCACATGACAAGTCCCACAGATGGGGACACGAAGTCTCACATGCCAAGTCCCACTTATAAAGACACGACATCCCACATGACAAGTCCCACAGATGGGGACACCACTTCCCCACACAAGTCCCACAGATGGAGACACGATGTCCCACATGACAAATCCCAGAGATGGGGACACGGTGTCCCCACAAGACAAGTCCCACACATGAGAACATGACATCCCACATGACAAGTCCAACAATATGGACACGAAGTCCACACATGACAAGTACAAATATGGGAAACTACGTCTCCACATGACATGTCCCACAGATGGGGACTGGATGCCCCCACATGACAAGTCTGAAAGATGGGACCAGACGCCCCACACAACAAGTCCCACAGATGGGGACATCACATCCCCACACAACAAGTCCCACAGCTGAAACACATCGTCCTCACACGACATGTCCCACAGGCGGGGACACGAAGTCCCCACATGACAAGTCCCACCGGTGGGACACGACGGCCCCACATGACAAGTCCCACAGATGGGACACGATACCCCACATGACAAGCGCCACAAATGGGACACGACACCCACAAACAGTCCCACAGATGCGAGATGATGCCCCACACGACCAGTCCCAACAGATGAGGACATGACACCTCAACACAACAAGTCGCATAGATGGGACACGATGTCCCCACACAACAAGTCCCAGAGATGGACACGACATCCCACACGACAAGTCCCACAGATGGGTACATGACATCCACACATGACAAGTTATACATATGGGACACTACGTCTCCGCATGACATGTCCCACAGATGGGAATCAATACCCCCATATGACAAGTCTGACAGATGGGACAGGATGCCCCACACGAAAAGTGCCACAAATGGGGACACAAAGTCCCCACACATCAAGTCCCACAGGTGGGATTCGACATCCCCATAAGAAAATTCCCACAGATGGGACACAATGTCCCCACACAACTAGTCCCACAGAGGGGACACAACGTGCCCACGTGACAGGTCTCCCAGATGGGAGAAGTACCACTTATGGAACTGGATGACCCACACGAAAAGTCCCACAAATGGAGACACAACGCCAGCTCACGACAAGCCCCACAGATGGGACACAATGTCCCACACAACAAGTCTTACACATGGGGACGTGACGTCCCCACATGACAAGTCTCACAGAGGAGGACACAACCTCCCCAAACAATCCCAGAGATGAAGACATGACTTCAGCTCATGACGAGTCCCACAGATGGGACACAACACCTGCAAACAACATGTCCCAGAGATGTGAGACAATGCCTCCACACGACAAGTCCCATAGATGGGACAGGATGTCCCCACACCAGTCCCAGAGATGGACACAACGTCCCACATGACAAGCCCCACAGATGCGGACACGACATCCACACATGACAAGTTATACATTTGGGACACTACGCCTCCACACGACACGTTCCACAGACGGGGACTCGATGCCACCACATGACAAGTCTGACAGATGGGACAGGATCCCCCACACGACAAGTCCCACAGATGGGGACACGACGTCCCCACACAACAATTCCCACAGCTGGGACTCTACGCCCCACCATGACAAGTCCCACAGGTGTGGACACGACATCCCCACACTATAAGTCACACAGATGGGGATACAACATCCCACATGACAAGTCCCACAGATGAAGACATATCGTCCACACATGACAAGTTCCAATGTGGGATACTACACCTCCACACGGCAAGTCCCACAGATGGGGACACGAGGTCCACACATGACAATTTATACATATGGGACACTACGCCTCCACACAACATGTCCAACAGATGGGGACTCGATGCTGCCAAATGACAAGTCCCACAGCTGGGACACAACGTCCCCACACCACAGGTCTCACAGGTGGGGACACAATGTCCCACATGACAAGTCACATAGATGAGACAAACGTCCTACACGACAAGTTCCACAGATGGGGACACGAAGCCCTTACAGGACAAGTCCCACACATGGGCACACGACATCCCCACATGACACATCCCAGAGATGAGACACGATGTCCCCATACGACACATCCCACAGATGGGACATGCTGTCCCCGCACAACTAGTCCAACAGATGCAGACATGACATGCACACATGACAGGTCTCACAGATGGGGACACGACATGCCCACATGACAATTCCCACAGATGGGGACACGCCCCCACATGACAAGTCCCACAGGTAAGACATGAAGCACCACACGATGAGTGCCACAAATGGGATACAATGCCCCCAAACAACATATCCCACAGATGGGACACGATGACCCACACGACCAGTCCCAACAGTTTTAGACGCGATGCCACCACACAACAAGTCCTACAGATGGGTACACGACGCCCCACAGGACAAGTTCCAAGAGATGAGGACAGGAAATCCCCACACTAAAAGTCCCACAGATGGGGACACAACGTACCACATGACAGGTCCCTCTATAAGGACATGAGGTCCACACACGACAAGTTTCACTGATGGGGACGCAAAGTCCCCACACATCAAGTCCCACATATGGGGACATAATGGTCCACACAAAAAGTCTCACAGATGTGACAATATGTCACCACATGACAGGTCCCACGGATGGGACACGATGTGCCCACACAACAAGTCCCAGAGATGGACATGACATCTCACATGACAAGACCCACAGATGGGGACACGATGTTCACACATGATAAGTTATACATATGGGACACTACGTCCATGCACAACATGCCCCACAGATGGGGACTCGACGCCCCCACATGATAAGTCTGAAAGATGGGACAGGATGCCCCACACGACAAAGCCCACAGATGGGGACACGACGTCCCCACACGACAAGTCCCACAGCTGGGATACAATGTCCCCACAAAACATATCCCACAGGTGGGGACACGATGTCCCCAAAACAACAAGTCCCGCAGATGGGACAAGATGTCCCCGCACAAATAGACCCACACATGGGAACACGACATACCCACATTACAATCCCAGATTGGGACATGACGTGGCCACATGACAATTCCCACAGATAGGGAAACGACGTCCCCACACAAGTCCCCCCAATGGGACAAGATGCCACATGACAACTCCCACAGTTGCGAGATGATGTCCAACACGACGAGCCTTTTGATGGGACAAGGCATCCCCGAACGAAAAGCCCCACAGATGAGACACAACATCCTCACATGACAAGTCCCACAGATGGGGACACAATGTCCACACACGACAAGTCCCACTGATGAGACACGATGTCCCCACATGACAAGTGCCACAAATAGGGACATGACGCCAGCTCATGACAAGCCCGACAAATGGGACACAACATCCCACAAGGCAAGTCCCACTTATAAGGACACGATGTCCCATATGACAATTCTTACACATGGGGACACTATGTCCCCACACTACAAGTCCCACAGATGAGGACACGACGTTCCCACACAATCCCAGAGATGAAGACATGATGACAGCTCATGACAAGCCCCACAGATGGGACACGAGGTCCCCACATGAACGACCCAAGATGGGGACACGACATCCGACACCACAAGTCCCAGAGATGGAACACGATGTCCCATATGACAAGTCTCATAGATGAAACATGACACCCCCCACGACAAGTCCCACAGTTGGGACACAACGTCCCCACATGACAGTCCACAGATGGGACATGATGTTTACACATGACAAGTCCCAGAGGTGGGATACGACGCCCCCACACGAAAAGTCCCACAGATGTGACATGACTCCCCACACAACGAGTGCACAAATGGGACATGATGTTCCCAAACGACATGTCCCACAGATGGGACATGATGCCCCACACGAGACTCCCAACAGATGAAGACACGACACCACCAAATGATATGTCCCACAGATGGGGACATGACGCCCCACAGGACAAGTCCCGTGTGATGAGGACAGGACGTCCCACAGGACAAGTCCCACAGATGGGGACAGGATGTGCCCACATGACAGGTCTCACAGATGGAACATGACGTCCCACACGACAAGTCCTACTTATAAGGACACGACGTCCCACACAAGTCCCACAGATGGAACATGACGCCACACAGGACAAGTCCCACCAATGAAGACAGGACATCCCCACACAACAATTCTCACAGATGGGACAAAAAGTCCCACACGACAAGTCCCACAGATGGGACACGACATCCCCATACAACAAGTCCAAGAGATAAGACAAGACGTCCCACACGACAGTCCACAGATGGGACACAACATCCCCACACGACAAGTCCCAGAAAAAAGACAAGATGTCCCACACGACAGTCCACAGATGAAGACACACATCCTAACATGACAAGTCCCACAAATGGGACATGACACCCCTACACAACAAGTCCCACAGATGGGGCAGACACCCCACAGGACAAGTCCCAAGAAAAGAGGACAGGACGTCCTCACACGACAAGTCCCACAGATGGGGAAACGATGTGCCCACATGACCAGTCCCACAGATTGGGTCACGACGCCCCCACACAACATGTCCCACAGATGGGAATCGACACCCCACAAGACAAGTGCCACATATGGGACACGACTCCCACAAACGACATGTCCAACAGATGGGACACAATGCCTCACATGACAAGTCCAAACATATGAAAACATGATGCCACTACACAACAATTCCCACAGATGGGGACACCATGTGCCCACACAAGACCCACAGATTGACACGATGCCCACACGACAAGTTCCAAAGTTTTGACACGATGCCCAACAAGACGAGCCCCGTTGATAGGACATGACGTCCCCACACAAAAAGCCCCACAGATGGGACGTGTGGCCTACACAAGAAAAGTCCCACAGATGGAGACACAACGCCCCACAGGACAAGTCCCAAAAGATGAGGACAGGACAACCGCACATAAAAAGTCCCACAGAAGGGGTCATGATGTCCCCACACGACAATTCCCACAGCTGGGACACAACGTCCCCACACGACATGTTTCACAGATGGGGACACGACGTCCTCACACATCAAGTTTCACAGGTAGAACATGATGTCCCCAGATGACAAGTCCCACAGATGGGACACGACGTCCCCGCAAAACTAGTCCCACAGATGGGGACACAACATGCCCACATGACAGGTCTCACAGAAGGGGACACGAGGTGTCCACACAACAATTTCCACAGATGGGGACATGACATACCCACACGACAAG
Source organism: Mungos mungo (assembly GCA_004023785.1). Classification (NCBI taxonomy): domain Eukaryota; kingdom Metazoa; phylum Chordata; class Mammalia; order Carnivora; family Herpestidae; genus Mungos; species Mungos mungo. The sequence continues at coordinate 119,071 of PISW01005022.1, forward strand.
TCCCACATATGGGACACGACACCCACACAACAAGTCCCACTGATGGGGACACGAAGTCCCCACACATGAAGTCCCACAGATGGGGACACAAAGGTCCCACATGACAAATTCCACGGATGTGTTATTATGTCGCCACATGACAGGTCCCACAATGGGACACGATGTCCCCACACAACAAGTCCCACAGATGGAACATGATGCCACACAGGACAGTCCCACCAGAAGATGACAGGACTACCCACAGGACAAGTCCCACAGATGAGGACACAATGTCCCCACATGACAAGTCCCGCAGATGGGACATGATGTCCCCACACAACAAGTCCCAGAGATGGGACATGATGCCCCACAGGACAAGTCGCAACAGACGGGGACAGGACGTGCACACACGACAAGTCCTACAGATGGGGACATGATGTCCAACATGAGAAGTCCCACAGATGGGGACACGTCGTTCACACATGATAAGTCCCACAGATGGGACACGATGCCCCCACACGACATGTCCCACAGATGGGGACATGACGCCCCAACATGACAAGTCGACAGATGGGTAAGACGTCCACACAGGACAATTCCAACAGATGGGGACACGATGTCCCTCAGGACAAGTCCCACTGATGGGACACAATGTCCCCACACGACAAGTTCCACAGATGAGGACACGAATCCCCCACAAGACAAGTCCCACAGATGGGGACACGAATCCCCCACATGACAAGTCCCACAGATGGGGACATGATGTCCCACAAGACACGTCCCACAGATGGGGACACAGCATCCACACATGACAAGTCACACAGATGGGACACGACGCCCCCACACGACAAGTCCAACAGATGGGGACATGACGTACCACACAACAAGTCCCACTGATGGGACAAGAAGACCCCACACAACAAGTTCCACAGATGGGGACACGAAGGCCCTACACGACAAGTCCCACAGATGAGACACGACTTCCCCACACAAGTCCCACAGATTGGGACACGACATCCCCACACGAAGGATCCCAGAGAAGGTACACGACATCCCCACCCGACAAGTCCTACAGATGGGACAGGACGCATCACAGGACAAGTCCCAACAGCTGGGGATAGGACATCCCCACATGACAAGTCTCACAGAAGGAACACGACATCCCCACATGACAAGTCCCACAGATGGGGACACGTCATCCCACATGACAAGTCTCACTTATGAGGACATGACGTCCCCACATGACAAGTCCCACTGATAGGGACACGAAGTCTCCACACGACAAGTTTCACAGATGGGGACACAACACCGCCACACGACAAGTCCCACAGATGTGACATGACGTCCCCACACAACAAGTCCCACAGATGGGACATGATGCCCCACATGACAAGTCCCACATATGTGGACAGGGCATCCCCTCACAAGTCCCACAGATGGGGACATGATATCCCCACACAACAACTCCCACAGATGCAGACAAGACGCCCCCACACAAGTCCCATAGATGGGGACACAACGTCCCCACATGAAAAGTCACACAGATTGGACACGATGCCCACACAACATGTTACACAGAAGTGACACGACGCCCCACACCACAAGTCCCACAGATGGGACACGACGTCCCCACAAAACAACTCCCACAGACTGGTACATCACGCCCCCACACGACATGTCCCACAGATGGGACACGACTTCCTCACACAACAAGCACCACAAATGGGACAAGATGACTGCACACGACAAGTTTATAGATGGGATACGTCTCTCCACACGACAAGTCCCACAGAAGGGACATGATGTCCCAGTACGATATGTCCCATAGATGGGACACAATGCCCCTCACGACAAGTTCCACATATGGGGACATGACGCCCCCACACAACATGTCCCACAAATGGGACACAATGTCTCCACATGACAAGTCCCACAGATTGGGACATGATGTCCCACATGACAAGTCCCACAGAAGGGGACACGAATTCCCCACATGACAATTCCCACAGGTGAGAGACGATGCCCCAATACGACAAGTCCCACAAAGGGGACACGATGCCCCCAAACGACATGTCCCACAGATGGGATACCAAGCCCCACACGACAAGTCCCAACAGATGAAGACACGATGCCACCACACGATAAGTCCCACAGATGGGACATGATGTGCCCACATGACAGGAACCAAGATGGGTACACGACACCCCCACACAACAAGTCCCACAGATGGGACACGTTGCCCCCACATGATAAATCCCACAGGAAGGGAGCCCTCTATGCCTCTCTCAGGTATGTGTAGATCCTTCTTGTGATGTCAACCCTGGGCCATCATTTGTGGTGACCATGCTTCACTTCATTTCTATTGACGACCCTATTAAATAACAGTATTTGCCCACAACACCGGGCTGTGGGCGGTTTTCAGTGCAAACCAAGCTCAACATTTTCTTAAGCTCATTTTTGAAGCATGAGATTGGTTGGGCTGTTGGTGAGTAGGGAGAGTAGGGAGAGTGGAAGGGTGAACTATGAGTAGAGTAATGAATTGTTCTATGACATCTGCCAGCAAGAGGCCAACCCCCTTAGTCTCTGTTTCTTTGCATTTCCCAGATGTCTGCTGCAGCTGTTACTTGGCGGGATCAAAAGATGAGCCGCCCATCAAAACAACACCAGTTTTTAAGCATGTACAATTCTCCTCCCAGGTAACAGTGATACCTCCTGCTCCACCAAAGGAAGAGGCCCGGGAGGAGGTGCCGTGGAATTTACTCATTATGCTGATTAAGAATAATTGTTTCATTCATTTTCCTATATGGCCAGAACAGCATAGAATGTTGAGGCACGTTTTTCAGTGATTTCATGTCTTTGGATTTAAATTCATGAAGTCAATCATAGTACAGTAACTAGAGAAATTAAGAACAATTTTTTCTTTTTCATTAATCTTTTTATTTAGCATCCAAGTTAGTTAGCATAGAGGGCAACAATGATTTCAAGTGTAAATTCTTTAATGTCCCTTCCCCATTTAGCCCATGCCCCCTCCCACAGCCCCTCTAGTAACCCTCTGTTTGTTCTCCATATTTAAGAGTCTCTTAACTCGCTAGTGGTTTATCAATTTTGTTAATTCTTTCAAAGAAGCAGCTTCTGGTTTCATTGATCTGTTGTGCTGTGGGTTTCTTGTTTTTGGTTTGGTTTGGTTTGGTTTGGTTTGGTTTGGTTTCAATAGCATGGAGTTCTGCTCTAATCTTTCTTTATTTTTGTCTCTTGTGGTTTGGGGTTTTATTTTAGTCCTTATTCCAGCTTTTTGAGGTGTACGGGTAGCTCGTGTTTCTGAGACCTTCTGTCCTTCCTTTCTTAAGCTGGAGTGTTACATACTTCCCTCTTTTGACTGCTTTTGCTGTGTCCCTGAGGCTTTGGGCTGCCGTGTTGTCACTTTCATATACTATTTAATTTTCTTCTTTACTTTGTGGTTGGCCCATTCATTCTTTAGTAGGATGTTCTTTAGTCTCCAAGTATTGTTATCTTTGCTATTTTTCCCCAGTGGTTGAATTCGAGTTTCATAGCGTTGTAGTCTGAAATTATGCACGGTATGATCTCGATCTTTTTGTACTTGTTGAGGGTTGACTTGTGTCCCAGGATGTGGGCTATGCTGGAGAGTATTCCCTGTACACTGGAGACAAATGTATATGGCACGGCTTTAGGATGAAATGTTCTAAATATGTCTGTTAAGTCCATCTGATCCAGTGTGTCATTCAAAGCCATGGTTTTCCTTTTTGATTTTTTCTTCAGGTGATTTGTCCATTGCTTAGAGAAGGATGTTGAAGTCCCCTACTATGATGGCTATTTTTAGCAATGAGTATCTTTATGATTGTTATCAATTGATTTATATATTTGGGTGCCCTCACATTTGGAGCATAAATACTTAATATTGTTATGTCTTCTTGGTAGATAGACCCCTTTATGATCGTAGAACGCCCTTCTTCATCTCTCGTTATAGTTTTTATCTTAAAGTCTAGATTGTCTGATGTATGTATGGCTACTCCAGATTTTTTTTTTTGGTGACCATTGGCATGAGATATGGTTCTCCATCCCCTACTTTCAATCTGAAGGTGGCTTCAGGGCTAACGTGGGTCTCTTGTAACAGCATATAGATGGATCTTGTTTTCTTCTCCATTCTATTATTCTATGTCTTTTGATTGAAGCATTTAGCCCATTGATGTTTAGAGTGAGTACAGAAAAAGAAGAGGTTTCTGCCATTATGTTTGCAGTAGAACCAGCGTTTCTGGTGGTGTGCTCTGGTCCTTTTTAATCTTTGTTGCTTTTGGTCTTGTTTTTCTTTTCGTCATCTTTTCTCCCCTTAGAGTGTCCCTTATACATTTTCTTGCCAGGCTGATTTAGTGGTCACGAACTCCTTTAATTTCTGTCTGTCTGGGAAACTTCTGTTCTCTCGATTTTGTATGACAGTCATGCTGGATATAGAATTCTTGGCAGCATATGTTTCTGATTCAGCATACTGAACATAACCTGCCACTCCTTTCTGGCCTGCCACATTTCTGTGGATAGGTCGACTGCAAGCCAGATCTCTCTTTCTTTGTAGGATAAGGATTTTTTCCTTGCTTCTCTCATGATTCCTTCCCTCGTATTTTGTGAATTTGACTACAAAATGCCTTGTTGATGGTCAGTTTTTGTTGAATCTTCTGGGAGTCCTCTGTGCTTCCCAGATTTTGATATCTGTTTCTTTCCCAGGTATGAACGTTTTTGCTATCATTTGTTCACATAAACTTTCTACCCACTTTTCCCACTCTTCATCTTCTGTGATCCCTATGATTCTGAAGTTATTCCTTTTTTATGAGTCCCTGATTTCTTTTATTTTTTAAAATCATTTTTAAAATTAATTTTGAGAGACAGAGAGAGACAGCAAGAGCAGGGGAGGGTCAGAGAGAGAGGGAGACACAGAATCTGAAGCAGGCTCCAGACTCTGAGCTAGCTGTCAGCACAGAGCTCGACATGGGGCTTGAACCCAGGAACCATAAGAAAATGATCTTAGCCAAAGCTGGATGCTCTATTGACTGAGCCACCCAGGCACCCCTTATATCTCTTATTCTTAAATCGTGCTCCTTTTCTTGATCATCCTTCTTCTTTCTGCTTCATTATTCTCCATACGTTTGTCCTCTATTTCACTTATTCCCTGCTCTGCCTCATCCATCCTTTTCGCTACAGCATCCTTTCAAGATGGCAACACAGTTATAGCATTTTGTATTTCACCCTGACTAGCTGTTATTTCTAAAGCTGCTTTCGACCCCAGCTAGTGTTCTTATTATCGTGATTCTAAATTCTGGTTCACACATCTTGTTTATGTCTGTGTTGATTATGTCTCTGGCTGTCATTTCTTCCTGCTCTTTCTTTTGGGGTGAATTCTTTCGTTTCATCATTTCAAAGGAAGAAAAGGAATTAGTAAGGCAAAAGAAAATTAAAATTAAAACTTTGAAAACAACACACACACACACACACACACACACACACACACACAAATAAAAACCAAATATCCTGCGTGTGTTTTGGTTTGTAACTGAAAGGAGCCTAACTGATTAGGGGAAAAGGAGGAAAATTTTAAATTAAAAATACTAAAAACACATGCAAACCCTTATGCTCGTTCGTGCACACACACGCCCTGAATCAAATAAATGATGCGAAATCCTATGTGTGTTTTGGTCCAGTTATTGAAAGGAGCTTGATTAGAAGAAAAAGGGAAAATATTAAAATTAAAGAGTTTAAAACAACACACACGTACACACAAAATCAAATAAGTGATGCTAGATCCTAGGTGTGTTTTAGTCTGGTGTTTGAAAGGAGCATAAGAGATTAGAGAAAAAGGGGAAAGACAAAACAAAACCACAGAAAATGTTTGAAAATTTGAGGAAATAAATACAATGAAATAGAATAACATGAAATGAAGAAAGTAAAATAGATTTTGGAAAATTTACAAAAAAGTAAAGTAGTGGAAAAAGATAAAAATATTTTTAATGAAAATTGAAAATAAAAATGAATTTTTTTCTCTTTCTCTCTTCAATATAAAGAGAAGAAACGAAAAAAGAAGCATAAAAAGAGAAAGCAGTAAACTGAATACATGGAGCAGCCAAAGAAGTAATCTGAATACATGGAGCAGCCAATGGAAATAAAAGGAGAATAGAATTAATTTTTAATCTTACTATTTCTATACCTGACAAGCTAGAGGGCCAGTTATTTTTTACACTTATTATTCCAATGTTTTAGCTGAAAAAGGTAAAGTCTATTCTTTAGAGAAATTGGAATGTGGCTGCTTTCTTAGTTTCTGCCCACTGTAACCTTTTACAGGGGCATGTTTTTCTTCAAAGTGCCCTTAATGACTGACAGCTAAGTTATAGGGAAAGGCACAGAAGACAAATTTAAGCTGATTGAATAAGCTGATTGATTAGAAAGGATATAAGTAAAGAGGTGTAAAGGTCACCAATGGGCAGTTGGCCAGATTTTTACTTTTTGTGCAAGAGTGTTGTCCTTGGTTCCCAGAAAACGGAACAGTTAATTTGCAGACTGGTCTGAGGTAGGAAATCATATCAAAGAATTTTATACTTCCTGTTGCCCTGAAAAGGTGCCTGTAGATGCTTTTGCCCTTTGGACTTTAGTTAGAGCTGTCTTAGACCCTCAACAAGAAGCTGAGAAAATGCCTAACAGAGGATTTAACTCCTGGGAAGCGCACACCTTTATTGTCCCCAGCCTGGTCACAGGTGAGGTTGTCTACTGTCCCACCTGAATGTAGTGACGATGATCAGTTGTCCCCAGGTGATGAGGAGGATTTGGAAAAAGCAGCTGCCCACTATCATGATGAAGAAGGGGATCTAGTGGGAGTGGGTGCAGCACAATTTAATAAGGACTTAAATTTTGAATCTAAGAACAAAAAACAGTTACCTGAAAGCAGATTACCTAAAAATCTGCCAACTTATCTTCCCCCAATGACTAAATGAACTGCAGGTTTTAAAGCTCTCTGAGGGAGGCTGAACACGAAAGAGCTAGCACCTTTCTACATTGCTTCCCAATTCCATATGATGAGGAATTTGATGATAACATTAAATGGTCACATCTTCCTTATAAGCTCTTAAAAGAGCTAATGATGGCATGTCACAGTTACAGCCTTTTGGCCCTTTACACAAAGATTCTCCTGAACAATTTGTCTACTAAATGGATGAGACCTTATGACTGGATCCAGGTCGCTAAAGTTTGTTTGTCAGGAGGAAATTTTCTGCTATGGAAAGCAGAACTTGAGGACCTGGCTAAAAAACCGGCCTCTCAAAAAAAAAAAAAAACAAAAAAAACAAAACTGGACATGGCCAAATTATCTTAGATACACTTTTGGGCAAAGGTGAATTTGATACTGTGCAGGCACAAATGCATTTAAAAAAGGAAGTCCTTTTACAAATTACATCTTGTGCAGTTAATGCCTGGATTTCCTTGCCAACAACTACAGAGAAAACTTCTACTTTAGGCCAAGTTAAACAAAGACAAGATGAGAAATATGAGGACTTTATTTCACGCCTTAGGATGGCAGCAAAACGTATTATTACTAATGAGGAAGCAGCTAATATCTTGATTAAACAATTTGCTTTTGAAAATGCCAACAGTACTTGCCAATCTCTGTTATGATCCATCAGAAAATCTGGGACTACATCTGATTCTACAAAACAGTGTGCAGATCTAAAGCCAGCTTTTGTACAGGGAGTGGCCATGGCTGCTGCGCTGAAAGGGGAGACTTAGTCTCAAGTTGTTCAGAGTATACACAATAAAAGTGGTAAGGCATCCACTCAAGGACTTAAAGGACATTGTTTGACTTGTGGTCAAATGCGACATTTCAGCAGGCAGTGCCCTCAAGGAGAAATGTTCCAAAAGAAATTCCCATATAAAAAAGTATGAATCAAATTAGACCACTTTCTTACACCATTCACAAAAATAAACTCACAATGGATAAAGGACCTGAATGTGAGACAAGAAACCATAAAAGCGCTGGAGGAGAAAGCAGGAAGTAGCCTGCTTGACCTCAACTGCAGCAATTTCCTCCTCAACACATCCCCAAAGGCAAGGGAATCAAGAACAAAAATTAACTATTGGGACTTCACCAAGATAAAAAGCTTCTGCAGTGCAAAGGAAACAACCAAAAAAAACTAATAGGCAACCAACAGAATGGGAAAAGATAGCGGCAAATGGCATATCAGACAAAGGGCTAGTATCCAAAATCTACAGGGAACTCACTAAACTCCATACTCAAAAAACAAATAATCCAGTGAAGAAATGGGCAAAAGCTCTGAACAGACACTTCTCCAAAGAGGACATTCAGATGGCTTACATGCACATGAAACAATGCTCAACATCACTTATCATCAGGGAAATACAAATCAAAACCACACTGAGATACCTTCTCACACTGGTCAGAGTGGCTAAAATGAACAAATCAAGAGACTATAGATGCTGGTGAGGGTGTGGAGAGACGGGCACCCTCCTACACTGTTGGTGGGAATGTAAACTGGTGCAGCCACTCTGGAAAACAGTGTGGAGGTTCCTCAAAAAAACTATCAATAAAACTCCCATATGACCCAGCAGTAGCACTGCTAGGGATTTACCCAAAGGATACAGAAATGCTGATGCATAAGAGCACATGCACCCCAATGTTCATAGTAGCACTTTCTACAATAGCCAAATCATGGAAAGAGCCTAAATATTAATCACCTGATGAATCGATCAAGAAGATGTGGTACATATATATATACACAATGGAGTACTATATGTCAATGAGAGAGAATGAAATGTGGCCATATGTAGCAAAGTGGATGGACCTCGAGGGTGCCATGCTAAGTGAAATAAGTCAGGCAGAGAAGGACAGATACCATATGTTTGCACTCATAGGCCTAACAGGAGAAACCTAACAGAAGGCCATAGGGAGGGGAAGGGGGAAAGAGAGTTGGGGAGAGAGAGGGACACAAACCATGAGAGACTATTGAATACTGAAAAATGAACCAAGGATTGAAAGGGGAGGAGGAGGGGGAAAGAAGGTAATGGTCATGGAGGTGGGACACTTTTGGGGAGAATCATTGGGTGTTAAATGGAAACCAATTTGACAAAAAACTATTATTAAAAAAGTAAATTAAATAAAATAATAAAAAAACAAAAAAAAACAGAAAAAAAAAACCCAAAAGTGTATGAATAAGCCTCCACAGGCTTTATGCCCCAGGTGTCAAAAAGGCTTCCTTTGGGCCAAAGACTGCCACTCTAAATTTCATAAGGATGGTTTTCCTCTTCCTCCCCCTTCTGTAAATTGAGCTTTTCATTTGGGGGAACTGCCAGATGAGCTGGCCCCAGGCCTAGAAAACAATCGGGGCCTCTACCCTAAACCCATTCCCCTTTATTCCATCTCAGACTTCTTCAGAGCAAGCCCAGGAAGCACAGGATTGGACCAGCGTTCTGCCACCTTCACAATATTAACACCAGACATTCCGGAAACCCCGATTCCCATGGGTGTAAAAGGACCTTTGCCAGAGGGAGTGGTTGGACTAATATGGGGAAGAAGCTCGCTGGTGTTGCAAGGGGTGTCTGTGATTCCCAGGAGGCTGAATGCAGATTAAACAGGAGAGCTACAGGTTCTGATGCCCGCCCCATTCACAAACAATCCAGATTATGGAGGGACAAAGGATTGCTCAATTGCTCAATTCCTTTCACTACCCTATCATCCCACGGGACAGACCCTCTTTGGCTCTAGTGACATGGCTTTTTGGGTACAGGAAATAACTGCCCTTAAGGAGCTCACTATTCAGGGGAAAAAGGATAACAGGTTTGCTTGACGCTGGAGCAGATGTCTCCTGTATTTCAGGAAGGGACTGGCCTTCTGCTTGGCCATCACAGATGACTCCCACTGGCTTAATAGGAATTGGAGTGGCTTCCCGAATAGCAATAAGTTCTATGATTCTTCAATGGTCTAATGAGGAAGGGCAAAAGGGAACTTTTTGTCTTTACATCATTCGCTCTATTCCATTTATGCTGTGGAGCCGAGGTACTCTGACTCAGATGGGAATCTTGTTACATTACCCTGGTGAGGTTTCAGGACAAATGGTATAAATGAGATACAACCCTGATAAAGGTTTAGGAAAGGAGGAACAGGGAATTTTATTTTATTTTTTAACGTTTTATTTATTTTTGAGACAGAGGGAGACAGAGCATGAGCTGGGAGGGGCAGAGAGGAAGGGAGACACAGAATCGGAAGCAGGCTCCAGGGTCTGAGCTGTCAGCACAGAGCCTGGTGCAGGTCTCGAACCCACGAACGTGAGATCATGACCTAAGCCAAAGTTGGAGGCTTAACCAACTAAGCCACTCAGGCGCCCCTGAACAAGGAATTTGAGAACCTATCCTACCCAAGAGTAACGTTGATAGGGAATAGGATATCAAAATTTATAATGGGGGCTATTGCTCATACAGCTGCCGACCCTATAGTCTGGAAATCAAATAGTCCAATTTGGGTAGAGCAATGGCCCCTATCTAAGGAAAAACTTTTGGCAGCTAGGGAACTTGTGAGACAATAATTGGAGGCAAGACCTAAAGAGCCATCTAGTAGTCCATGGAATACTCTTATCTTTGTCATGAAAAAATCAAGAAAATGGCATTTATAACAAGATTTTGGAGCTTTACAACCAGGATTGCCCTCCCCTGTGGCAGTCCCTGTGTCTCACAATGTTAGAGTGATAGACTTACAAGACTGTTTTTTCACTATCCCTTTAAGTCAGACAGATTGCAAGCATTTTGCTTTCAGCCTGTCTTCTGAAAATCAAGAAACCTTATCAAATGTATCAATGGGAAGTCTTACCACAAGGCATGAAAAATAGCCCTGCCTTATGTCAAAAATATGTTGATCATGCTCTACAGGGAATCAGAGACCTCTACCCTAACCAGGAGAAACTTAACAGAGGACCCTGGAGAGGGGAAGAGGGGGAAAGAGTTAGGGAGAGAGAGGGAGGCAAATCACAAGAGACTCTTGAATACTGAAAACAAACTGAGGGCTGAAGGGAAAGGGGACAAGGGGAAGGGGGAGATGGACATGGAGGAGGGCACTTGTGGGGAAGAGCACTGGGTGTTATATGGAAACCAACTTGACAATAAACTATAAATAAAAATAAACAAATTATAAATAAATAAATAAATATCTGGTAGAATTCCCCAGGGAAGCCATATGAACTGGGCTCTAATTTGTGGGAAGACTTTTGATAGCTGATCCAGTTTCTTCGTTAGTTATGTATGTGTTCAAATTTTCCATTTCTTCCCATTTGAGTTTTGGTAGTGTGTGGGTATCTAGGAATTTGTCCATTTCTTCCAGGTTGTCCAGTTTGTTGGCATATAATTTTACATAGTATTCTCCGGTAATTGTGATATGTCCTATTTCCTTTGTAATTTTATCTGTTTTGGTCCTCTCCTCTTTTTGAGAAGTCTGACTGGGGATTTATCAATTTTGTATTTTTTTGAAAAACCAACTTTTAGTTTAATTGATTTGTTCTACTGTTTTGTTTTTTGTTTTGTTAGATTCTATATTGTTTATTTCTATTCTAATCTTTGTTATTTCTCTTCTTCTGCAAGCCTTGGGGTTTCTTTCCTGTTCTGCTTCTAGTTCCTTTAGGTATTTTGTCAGATTTTGTATTTGGGATTCTTGAGACAGGTCTGATTGTAAAGTATTTTCCTCTTAGGACTGCCTTTGCTGCATCCCAAAGGGTTTGGACTGTCATGTTTTCATTTTCATTTGTTCCCATAAATTTTTTTAGCATCTTAATTGCCTGGTTGACCCATTCATTCTTTGGTAGAGTGTTCTTTAACCTCCATGCATTGGGAGGTTTTACAAATTTTTTCCTGTGGTTGATTTCAAGTTTCATAGCATTGTGGTCTGAATATGTGCAAGGTATGATCTCAATTCTTTTATATGTATTGAGGGCTATTTTGTGATCCAGTATGTGATCTACCTTGTAGAATGCTCCATGTGCACTCAAGAAGAACGTGTATTCTGCTGCTTTAGGATGTAAAGTTCTGAATATATCTATCAAGTCCATCTGGTGCAGTATATCATTCAGGGCCATTGTTTCTTTATTGATTTTCTGCCTAGATGATTTGTCCATTACTATAGGTGGAGGATTAAATTCCCCTGCAATTACCAAAGTCTTATTAAATGATTGCTTATGTTTGTGATTAAATATTTGGGTGCTTTTGAATTGGGTGCATAAACATTTATAATTGTTATCTCTTCTTGATGAATAGTCCCTGTAATTATGATATAATGTCCTTCTTCATCTTTTGTTACAACCTTAGTTTAAAATCTAGTTTGTATGATATAAGTATGGCTACTCCAACTTTCTTTTGACTTCCAGTAGCATGACAGATGGCTCTCCATCCCCTCACAATCTGAAGGTGTCTTCAGTCTAAAATGGGTCTCTTATAGATAGCAAATAGACGGTTCTTCTTTTTTATCCATTCTGATACTCTATGTCTTTTGATTGTAGCATTTAGTCCATTTACATTGAGTGTTATTATTGAAAGATATGGGCTTAGAGTCATTGTGTCTCATGCTCGTAGTTCTCATGCTCTCTGGTTCTTTGTGGTCTTTTCAACATTCTATTCACAGAGTCCACCTTAGTATCTTTTGTAGAGCTGGTTTAGTGGTGATGAATTCCTCCAGTTTTTATTTTTTTGGGAAAACCTTTATCTCTCCTTATATTCTGAATGATGGGCTTGCTGAATAAAGGATTCTTGGCTGCATATTTTTCCTATTTAGCACATTGAATATTTCCTGCCACTCCCTTCTGGTCTGCCAAATTTGAGTAGATAGGTCTGCTACTACGTTTATATGCGTACCCTTGTAGGTTATAGCCTATTTGTTACTAGCTACTTTCAGAATTCTCTTTATCTTTGTATTTTGCCAGTTTCACTATGATATATTGTGCAGAAGATCAGTTCCTATTATGTCTGAAAGGGGTTCTCTGTGCCTCCTGGATTTCAAAGCCTATTTCCTTCCCCAGATTGGGGAAGTTCTCAGCTATGACTTGTTCAAATACACCTCCCTTTTCTTTCTCTCTCTTCTCTTCTTATGAAACTCCTATGATATGGATATCATTACGTTTCATTGGATCGCTAGGTTCTCTAATTCTCCCATCGTGGTCAAGAATTTTTTCATCTTTTCTCAACTTCATCCTTTTCCATAATTTTATCTTCTATTTCATTTATTCTCCCCTCTGCCTCTTCAGTTCTGTCACCACAACTAATTTATTTTGCACCTCATTTACAGCATTGTTTTAAATTCATTGGGACTATTTTTTAGTTCTTTGATCTCTGCAGCAATAGATTCTCTGATGTCTTCTATGCTTTCTTCAAGCCTAGTGATTAATCTTATGATTATTATTCTAAATTCTAGATCAGACATAATGTTTATATCTGTTTTGACCAATTCTTCAACTATCATTTCTTTCTGGAATTTCTTTTGAGGAGAATAATTCTGTTTCATCATTTTGCCTAGTTTTCTATACCTTATGTGTTATAAAAGCTCCTTATGTGTCCTGTACCTGCAAGCACTACTATGTTAAAGAGGAGTCATATGCTATCCAGGGCCTGGCCTTGCAGAAGGTGGTTTTTGGAGGGTGTTTGTTACTTGATCTCTGTTGTTGTGATTCTCGTTGCTTTATTTCTCTTCTGTATTGAGGTTTTGGACCCTCCACCAGGTACGCTTGGATTTGTTCATTTATGTAGCCCTGGAGAAAACAAACAAACAAAACACACACAAATAAAACAAAACAACAACAATAGAAAAAACAAGGCGGGGGGAGCCAGTGTTGGTGAAAGAGGCCTTATCCCATACAAAGAGAAATGACAGGGGCAAGGAAAAAGAAAAGAAAACTTACCAGGCAGAGAAACTATACAGCTTAATCCAGAGAGAGAAAGAGGAAAATAAAAATAGAGGAAAATGAAACAGTTACAAAGAGAATAGGTTAAATGTGTCTGCTTAAACAAACCAGAATAACCAGACTAGAGGACAGAAGAAATAAGGAGAAAAGGAAGAAATATATATGTATATCCAAACTAGATGTGAGGGAATAGCATACATAAAACTTCCCTATATCATCTTTGTAACTCTGGGAATCTGTAATAATTTCAAAGTAAAAATACTTTTTTGAAAATGGGAAAATGTATTCTACTATTGTCGGGTACAGTGTTTTACAAATGCCACTTAAGTCAAGATGATTTTTCTCTTTTCTTGTCTCTTGCTCTAATAATTTTGAGAATGCTGTGTTAAAATTTCCAAATATGATTGTAATATGTCTATTTATGCTTTTAGTTTGGTCACTTTTTGCCACCCAGGTGCCCTCATTCACAAATATTTTAAAGCTATGTTTTCAGCCAGCATGACATTTGGGGAGAAATTACTACATAAAATGACTACTTATAAGTTTGGCAATATTACATCCTTTGACATTAAAGGATATTATCTAACTCTTATATATATTTTTGTGGTTTATTTAACTTTAGTACATATGTATATATATGTACAGGGGCATACTATTTAAATTTGTACTTTATTATCATCTCTAAGTATCTTCTAGAATTTGACCATAACTTTCTTGTTTCCATAATTGAAAACAATTGTTAAAAAGATTGTCTGCATGCACCAACCTCTTACTCATTTTTTCTAAAAAAAAAAAAAGAAAGAAAGAAAAAGAAAAAAAGAAAGCAAGAAAGAAAAAGTCAGTACAGTGGAAGTACAGACTTTGAAGTTTTTAAAACCTGGATTTGAACCCTAGCTCTGTAAACAAACAAGCTGGCTGAGTGATTTTTGCACAATTCACTTAACCTGGCTCTCTGTACCTCATTTTTCCTTTCTAAAGCATGTGAAACTACCTATCTCATAATGTCACCCTAAGGATAAAATGAGATAAAGCATCTCTATCATCTAGCACACCACTTAGCATAGAATATGAGCCCAATGGATGGCAGCTACTCCCAACTTCTAACCTCCCTGAAAAGGGCAGAGGTTTCCTGGAATCTTCACCATCATAGTAACTATCAAAGTGCTCCACACATCACAAAAAGTTCCCCAGATCCTGCTTTAGGAGGCAATCTCTAGCTTTTTGGTAAATATTTCACCTCTATTACCTTTGAGGTAGCCCTGACACCAGTACCAGATACTATACTACCCGATATCTACCATATAGATAATAGAACATTTTTAACGTTTGTGTGATACTTTTGATAAGCTTTTAACAGCTTTCACAGTTCTTAGAATACAATCAAAATTCTTTACTACAGTCCAGTGACTTACTAGTCCCAGCCAATTTACCC
Organism: Mungos mungo; assembly: GCA_004023785.1. Classification (NCBI taxonomy): domain Eukaryota; kingdom Metazoa; phylum Chordata; class Mammalia; order Carnivora; family Herpestidae; genus Mungos; species Mungos mungo. The sequence goes on from PISW01005022.1 coordinate 134,419, forward strand.
CCTAATTTAAGATGTTACTGCCACTCTACCTCCCACCAGCCCCTCAAAGACTCCAAGCTTCTTCCAGCCTCAGGGACTATCCTCCTCCAACTGGAGCATCTCCCCTACTCTTCAAAGGCTGGGCTATCACATTAGGTTCAGCCAGAGCCTCCACAGAGTTCGTCTCCTGGTGATTCTGCCTCCGCCATGACCCTATTACAGCTTATTTGCACTAAGCCAAATTCTCTTTTGTTTCCAGGGGAGGTCAGGGGCCTTGTCGATCTTGATTCTGTCTGTATTCCCAGGGCCTAGAACCATGCCTGGCACAGAGTAGGCATATGGCCCAGGGCCACCGCTCCTCCTATACTCTCGGGCAGAGTGGTGCCTAGGTTAGGATTCGCATGGGGGTTCACTGCCGCAACGCGCCCGTCCCCCAGCCCAGGTCAAGCCTTTTCCTGGGTCTTCAGGGCAAGCACCTTTTTTCCCCACGGGGGCCCTTGTTACGACTGGTGGGCGCTCCTCTCATTGGGTCCCTGGATGCTGGAGGTAGGATTCAGGTGTCAGGGAGCTCTGGTGGCCACGGCGCTGGCCCTGGCAGTACTCACGCAGCTGCTGGACCAGGCACGTGAGCAGTGAGCCGGGTGAGCCTTGAGGTGTCTCGCGGAATTCCATGGGCCAGCGACAGGAACAGAGCATGGTGGCGCCGGCCTCCCCACCCCATCAACAAGGCCTCCACGGAGCCCTCGGAATGAGGTGCCAGTCAAGCTCAGGGCACGGTCTCAAAAGAAGGGAGAGAAAGCTTGGTGCTGGTCAGCGGAAAGCCACTTCCCGGGAACTGACTGGCAAACTCCCCAGAAATTGTAGGCTGCACACAGGCCTCGAAGAAACTAGACTGCCTTAAGCATCCATTTAAAGCTGCGCCAGAAGGAACTTGAGCTCTTAGGAAATCACTTCAATTGGAAGCGATCAATCTGCAATGTAATTACTTGCAAAATGGCAAATATCAAAAGGAGACTCTATTGGAATTCCACAATGGCCATCCTAGTGATAAGTATCCTCTATTTAAATCAAATGCTCATAGACTGTCAGTGTTTGACAATGTATCCATCCATGTAGAGAAAGTTTAAAAGAAATAGTAATATTTGATTAGTGCTACACTGTATTTCATTAAAATTCATTGTAATTTAAAAAAAGATGTAATAGGTAAAATTTCACTATAGATGAGCACTAACAGATGAATATTTGTAATCCATTTTGATAAGAAACACTTATTTTCATCTCCAGTTAAGTGATACATTGGCTCCCCTCAAAATAATTCTATTCATTACATTGGTATATCTATCTGGAAAAATATATATGTATATATGTGCATATGTGTATGTGTGTATATATATATATATATATTGAATTTTAAGAATTAAAAATGCATGGAAATTGGTTTTCTCAATTGTATGTGTACCAACTTAAATCCTTAATTTTGCCTCTTGCCCTAAAATATTTATGATTTGGCTATTAGAAAAAAAGTTTGCTAACTCTGATGTATATAATAAACTCTAAAGCAATCACTAAACTTAAAAAAGATGATCAATGAAAGGAGATAAAACAGAATTATTAAAAAAATCCAAAGTTAAGAAGGAAAAAGAAAATAAAGATCAAATGAAATAAGGAGAAAACCAGTAGCAAGCGGTAAACTGACACCCAACAGTGTGGATAATCAGATGAAACATAAATGGTTTAAATGTTCTAATGAAAAGGCAGAGATTTTCAGAATAGATAAAAAACTAAGACCCAATAATATGCTGCCTACAATAAAATCACTTTATAAAGATACAAATAGTTAAAAGGTCAGAGGACAGAAAGAGATACAGCATTGTAACAATAAGGAAAAGAGAATTGGAGGGTTTATATCAACATCAAAGTTGACTTCACAGCAAAGATTTTCACATGAACATTTATGTACTGAATAAATGCATGAAGAGGGGCACCTGAGTGGCTCAGTTGGTTAAGCATCTGGCTCTTGATTTCAGCTCAGGTCATGATCTCATTGTTCACAGGTTTGAGCCCTGCCCAAGTCAGGGTGTGCACTGACAGAGCAGAGCCTGCTTGGGATTCTCTCTCTCCCTTTCTCTGTCCCTCACCAACTCGTGCACATGCTCTCTCGCGTGCTCTCTCTCTCTCTCTCAAAATATTTTTTTAAATGCAATGAAAGGGCACCTCGGTTAAGCATCCAACTCTTGACTTCAGCTCAGGTCTCATGGTTTTGTGAGCTCAAGCCCCACATCAGGCTCCGCACTGGCCAAATGAAGCCCGCTTGGGATTCTCTCTTTCTCCCTCTCTCTCTGCACTTCCCCCACTTGTGCTGTCTCTCCCAAAATAAATAAACTTAAAAAAAAAAAACAAAAAGAAAGAAAATGGCCACCAAGCATAGTGCTGATGTGCTGTCCAGTGTTGCTAAATGCAAGAAGGCTGTGATGTGCCTTAAAGAAAATGCATGTGTTAGATGGATGAGCTTCATTCAGTTGTGAGTTATGCTGCCATTAGCTCTGAGTTCAGTGTTAATGATTCAACAATACGGCATATCCAAAAGGAGGAAGAAATTCATTGGTCTGTAGATGAAGCCACTCAAGAAAGTGTTAATAGTGAGGCACCTGGGTGGCTCAGTCAGTGAAGTGTCTGACTTCAGCTCAGGTCATGATCTCACAGTTCATGGGCTCAAGCCCCACATCAGGCTCTGTGCTGACAGCTAGCTCAGAGCCTGGAGCCTGTCTTCAGAGTCTGTGTCTCCCTCTCTCTCTGACTCTCCCCTGCTCATGCTCACTCGCTCACGCTCGCTCTCGCTCTCTCTCTCTCTCAAATAAATAAAAGTTAAAAAAAAAAAGGATAAGAGAGCATTATTGTGAGGCTGAAAGCCAAAATTTAGAGACATGTTACCCAGATGGGGAAAATGTTAAAACAGTGAACAGCTAGTGCTAGCTGGCTTGCACATTTCAAGAGGCAATGCATTATGAACAGTGTTTAGGAAGGTCCTGCAGATCAGGAGGCTGTGGGATAGTTTTTAAAATACCTTCTAAATGTTACAGGAATAGTATCATATGGAAGAGTATGTTTCAGTGCCAAAGAGATTGGCTTGTTTTACTAGGCTCTTGACAAATGAACCTGGATAATGCAAATGGCCTCCAAATCACCAGTCTTCAAATTATTCAGATATCATGCAACCTTGCTGTTCTGTATCAGTACTAACTGCAACCAACTTTGAGTGCAAACCTACAAAGGTGTACAGAACCTCAAAGCCACAAGAAGTTGAAAGGAAACTCTGGTTCAGGAGGTTGGCATATTCCACATGCCAGTCCATTGCAGGTGTAACAAAAAAATTTGAGAGATGTCAGAAGCATTCTGGGATTTCTTCCACAACTGCTCATCCAAGAAGTTCACCACCATCTCCAAGGCAAATACTTTGCCTCCAAGGTTGTATTAATTTTGGATAATGCCCATCGGTCCATTGCCATGAACTTGCAAATGCCCACCCCTACCTAGGTGTACTTTTCATGTCCCTAAACACTGTGTCTGTCATCCAACCTCTCAATTGGGACATAACAAAAGCTTTCATGGTACACCACATGAGGGAGCTTTATACTAAAGCTTACGACACCAACAAAGAAACATGGTGGTTACCATGATGGACTGTTGAAGTCAGTCATTATCTGTACTGTTATTGGTTACTGGGTTGGCACAGCCTGGCATAGTATCAAGCAGACTACTTTCAGTAACTTGGGAAAATGGTGAGACTGCCTGAAAAATTTCAAAGGCTTTGGGCGTGTTACAGAAACAAAAAACGGTGTCAACCATATAATGCATATTACATGACAAAGAAGTGGAAACACTTTCAGTGCTATGACGGAAGATGTGGAAGAAATACTGACAGAGAAGGTGGTAGAATTGACAAAGACCTAGAAGAGCTAGCCAAAAAAGACCCGGAAGTCAGTGATGATGAGGATGGTGATGAAAATCACTCTAGCCTGAAGGAGTCACAGTTATCACAGCAGCCATATATCAGAATGAAATTCTACTTTGGAAAAATTTTCCATGACATAGAAGAATGCGATCCAATGACTGAACGAAGCCGCATGCAATTTTTCAAGCCACTTCACAAAAGGAAACTGCTGATGTCATCAACAAATGACAAGAGTCAAATTCGCAAGGAGAACTGATATCCTACATTCATTGTCTTCCTCTTCTGCAGAATAAATACCATCAACTGTGCCATGTTGAAGAAGTTTATTCAGAATGCACCAAAGAAAAACTTTGGACTTAACTTTCCAACAGCTCTATCAAAATTTGTTTTAGTAAATGTCAATCTTTGATTAATTTTAACCTTTTTTCTGGACTTTTTTTGCATAACCATATAGTATTGAATAGTGTATTTGTTCACCTTACTGGTCTACTGTGTCTGTTGTGTGTGAATACTAAATTATGTGTATTTTCAGTGTGTATATCACTAAGTTTAAGCAGTACAGTAATAACAGAATACAGTACACAAAATGATGGTAATTGAAATAATTTTATGATAATGAAATACTGCATATAATTTACTTATAGGGAACATATATTAAATACATGTCTTTAAACAGAAAAAAAATTCATAATGGGTTACACACTGATTGGTTGATGAAAATGTAAACAGAGACTCACAGGAACCGAAACTTGTATTGTTCCTCTAGGAGCGATGGCTCAGTATTCGTTAATTCAGTGTTTGTGATGACATTACAGAATACAACCACAATGAATAACAAGAATTGACTAAGGGTGTGTGTGTGTGTGTGTGTGTGTGTGTGTGTGTGTGTGTAGTTAAGTATTTCATGACTCAGGCCTCTAAATCTCTCAAACATTTATGCTCAAGGGTAAAAATCACAAAGTTTTGGAATAAAGAAAAATTTTTGAGAATGTTGTCAGCAAAGCTGCTTTCAATGGTCCAACTCTCCTGCCTATGGGTATATTAAAAACACATTAAGGGGATGAGGATTTTTTTAATCTCTCAGGACCCCAACATCCCCACCACTACCCCAATGACAAATCATCACAAGTTTGGCAGGGAAATTAAAAGCCATATGTGCATTTTGTTTTCCTTTCTTTTCTACATCTTCACTATGTCTCATTGTACTTTTAAAATACTTTTGAGATGGTTCTGTAGTATAAACATAGGAAGAATTCTTGTTGACATTTTTCTGAAATGGATAACCACTGGGTCTCCTGTGGATTAATCTCAGGGTAGTATAAGGCTCGAGGCTTGGTCAATTTGTAAGATGACCTTTGAGATGACCTGCCACACACAAAAAAACTTTCACAGGGATGACAAGTATGATGTTTCTCTTCAGTATGAAAAACCAGACAGTAAAATATTTCTCTGGCCACAGGGGTTTTTCTGAATAGTTATATTCAAAAGAAATGGTATTTCACCAGTATGAGTTCATTAAAATGTAAGTAAATGACTTACAAAGGCCTTTAAACTCTGATATGAATTTTTTGATGGTAGGTAAAGGATGAACTGTGGCTGAAGGTTTTTCCACCTACACCACATTCAAAGGGTTTCTCTCCAGTGTGAGTTCTCATGTGTTGAGTTAAGGCAAAGTTGTCACAAAAGGCCTTCTTACAGTCTTTGTATTCAAATGGTTTTTCTCCAATGTGGATCCTATTATGACGAACAGAATTTGCAGGCTGGGGAAAGGCCTTTCCACCTTCTCTACATACATAAGGCTTCTGGCCAGTGTGAATCCTCATGTGTCGAGTAAAGGAAGAGCTATAATAAAAGGCGTTTGCACATTCTTTCCATCCAAGGGTTTTTCTCCACTGTGGGTCCTATTATGTCGGATAAAAACTGAGTGGTGTGTAAAGGCCTTTCCACATTCACCACATGCATAGGGTTTCTCTCCAGTGTGAATCCTCATGTGTTGAGCAAAGGAAGAGCTGTAGTAGAAAGCTTTCCCACATTCTTTGCACAAAAAGGGCTTCTCTCTAGTGTGTGTCATCTTATGCTGGATAAAAGACCAGTGGGTGAAAGTTTTGCCACATTCTTCGCACTCATAGGGCTTATCTCCAGTGTGAATGCGCTGGTGCTGCGTGAGGGGAGACCTGCCTTCAAAGGCCTTCTCACACTCCGTACACTTGTCTGGTTTTGTCCCCGGTAGGAAACCTCACATGTCGGATGAAGTATGCCATAGAATGACAGACCTTCCCACATTCACTGTATTTATAGGGCTTCACCCCAGCATGAATCTGTTGATGCTGAACAAGGTCCCAATTCTTGCTAAACCCTTTTCCACATTCTTTGCATTTACACAGGTCATTCATTGCATCAGTCACAGAGTCTTTTCCGGGTCCTTGGCAATCATGTTCACATAGATCATTTTGTCATTTTGTGCAGTGACTCTCTCCTGTAAAACGGTTAAACACAAACTATCGTCTTTCTCCAAATCATCATGTTTATCGCTCAACTTCCTGGGGCGTGTCTCTATGGGGGGGGGGGGTCTGTTCCTGGCCTCAAGCTCCCTTCCTGAATTTCTGATAGCTTTTCCCGATCCCTGGCTTGCCCCAACCTGGAATCAATCCAGGCTCCTTGTGCCACGTGTTCCTCAAAAGGGGCTTCCTCAGTGAAGGCCAGCTGAGAAGCAGTAAACTCGGTGGTCTCAGATTTTGCTTTTTCACCTGAAGGAATCCAATACAGGAAGGCGTCTATTAGCGATGTCAACACAGAACAAACAAAATTACCACTTGAGTGAAAGAATGAAGATGAAAACAATCCTGCATTAACCTGTGGCATTTATACATCTATTAAGCTCAGGTTTACAATTTCTTTCTTCCCTAACCCTTGGACTCTTGACATCTTTAAAAGTTAACCCAGGAAGAAAAGCTGCAGCAGGACATTGAGAACCTGGAGTGAGACGCCTCCCCACTCCCAAGAATGGAGGAGGGCGGGCAGAGCAATGACCCCACCATGTGTAATGACTGCACACTAACGAGTCACAGTATGACAGCATGGGTAGGCACACTGAACTTGGCCCACATGGGAGACAGGGAGAGGTCAGTGGAGACCACCTGGGAAAGGTTCTTTGGGAACTTATTTCTAAAGAGTAGGGAGGGGTTCCCTGACAGGAGAAACTGCAGTGGATGACAACGTACAAGCATGCCGTGACTTGACAGAATGCTGAAGGCAGGTGAAATGAGGAGGCTGAGAGCATGATTGAGATGCGGATGGAGAGGCAGGAGGGGAGAGAGCAGGTTCCTACTCTCAGGATTCTGGGCTGTGCAATGGTGGGGGGTGGGGAGAAGCTAGGTGGTGGGCATACGGAGTCTCCTCTGGCTGAGCAAAGACTAGGTGAACAGACCCCAAATATTTATCATCTAGGTGAAGAGAATTATAAAATCATCGCATCAATGAAGATCTATATGAAAAGGAAGATTAGTAATATAAAGTACTCCTTAAATTCACCTATAAATTCTATTCAACTTCAGATTAAGTTCTTATAGAGTTTTTCAAGGATAGTGATAAGCTAATTGTGGAATTTATATAAAAAACCAAAGAGACCAGGACATCTCCACAGAAGATTTGCCCTTTGGGGTATTAGGATTATGATTATATACATCAAGGCAGTATGATTGAGGCAGATATTGAAGATAAACTGTCAAACTATCACAGGGAAAAACAGAATTGAGAACTCAGAAATGAGTGTATATATATATATACACTTTGATATATGACTGAAGTAGCAGAGAGGCCAGTGGGAAAAGGAAGGACTATTCAATAAACAAATCTAGAGAAATCATTTGCCATATGAAATAGGAAAATGAAATTGTATTCTTAACCTCACACCACATAAAAAATTAACTCCAGACTGATTAAGACCTGTCAGAAGTTCAACATTAGCAGCTTTTAGTAAATAGTATAAGTGAATGTCTTTTAGATCTTGGGAAAGTGAAAGATTTCATAAGATACAACAGCATTAATTGTAAAAGAAAAGGCTAGTCAATTTCTCTAAATATAAATTTTTAAAATGCAAACAAGGGTGTCTAAATGCCAGATAAAGTAAATGAGAAGAGAGTCACTACAGAATGATAAAAAGATCAAAACACCAGGAAGACGTAACAATCTTAAAATGTTTGCAACAAATATCACAACCTCAAAATAACCCAAAAACTGAGTTCAAAAAAGAAATAGACAAAACCACAATCACAGTTGGGAAATTCAGCACTCCACTTCTTCATCACAGAAGATATACATTGGCCAATGAACACATAAAGAGGGGCACCTGGGTGGCTCAGTTGGTTGGGTGTCTGGCTCTTGATTTTGGCTCATATCGTGATCTCATGGTTCATGGGATCAAGCCCCGAGAGTGCGATTCTCTCTCACTCTCTCTCTGCCCCTCCATGGAGCATACTCTCCCCCCTCTCAAGAGTAAATGAATGAACATTAAAGGAAAAAAATATGAAGAGGTGCTCAACTTTCTTGGATATGAGGAAAGGGCAAAAAGACCATAATGAGATACCATATTATATTCACCTGATTGAAATAACTTAAGAATATGACAATATCAGGTGTTGGAAAGGATGTGGATCCATGAAATTATTATTATAATGCATGTAAGGAAATGGTAGGGCAGCATCTAGTGATTCTCCTTTTGCTTACCTTAAAATAATAGAAAAATACTGCCCTTGGGAACACCACTAAGAGAAATTCCTACATGTGCATGAGGATATATGTATGTGAACTTTCATGACAGCACTCTTTGTGGGAATAAAAGACTGGAAACAAGAAAATGTTCATGAAAATAAATGAATACATTATGTTATATTCAAGCAAATGATTGTAAGTAGAGAAAAACAGAAGAAAAAGTAGAGGAAAAAATAAGTGAACTATAGCTACATGCCAGGTGAATCTTAGTAACACTGTTGAATAAAAAGTACAAATCATGTAAGACAATATAAACTATGATATGCTTTTTATAATGTTCAAATAAAAAAGCAAAATATACACACAAGTACAATGAAGCGATTTTAAAATTGTTTTGAGAATATCAGTTTATAATGGCATTATAAAAATATGTGCATAGAGTACATGCACCCCTATGTTTATGCCAGCATTATCTACAATAGCCAAGTTATGGAGGTAACCATCGATTGCTGAATATGTAAAGAAGATGAAAAAAGTACACACACACACACACACACACACACACATACACATACACACACAATGGAATATTACTCAGCCATAAAAAAGAATGCAAATCTTGCCATTTGCAACCACATGGATGGAGCTAGAGAGTATAATGCTAAATAAAATAAGTCATTCAGAGAAAGACATATACCATATGATTCTGCTCATATGTGGAATTTTAGAAACTAATGGAGGGGAAAACAGAGACTGAGACAAACCAGGAAACAGATTTTTAACTACAGAGAGAAAACTGATGGTTGTCAGATGGGAGGTGCGTGGGGGGATGGGTTAAACAGGTGATTGGGATTAAGTATTTCGCTTGTGGTGATAAGCACTGAGTGATGAAGATACATACGTAAAAAAATATGTATGTATCTTCCACTTATTTTTTAGCCTTCTTTACTATGGTAAAATGTATATAGCATAAAATTTACCATTTTAAGATGAAACAATCTTAAAATATAGAATAATTAGATGAAGTGAAAACATTCCTTGAAATATTCAAATTACCAAAACTGACACAAGAAAAAACAGAAAATATGAATAGGCCTATATTGATCCCCAAAGTAAACCTTGTTATGGACCAAATGTTGTGTTCCCTCAAAATTCATGTGTTGAAATCCTAACCTCCAATGTGAATTTGAAGATAGGGCCTTTTATACGAGCAATTCAGGTTAAATGAGGTCATAAGTATAGGGCCCTGATCTGATAGGATTAGTGTCCTTATGGAGAAGAGACCCCAGAGTGTTCTCCTTCCTCTCCCAGCACACCCACATCTAGGAAAGACTATGGCCTCCCTCTGTCTTCTTATGAGGACCCCAATCCCATCATGGGGGCTCTCCCCTCATGCTCTCATCTCCCCAAATCTTGACCTCCACATATCATCGCACTGAGGGTTAGGGTTCCATCATACCAGTTTTGGGAGGACACAGAAAACATTCCTAACAGTGTTACCTGAAAAAACTCATATAAATCAACCAGCCCAGTACATGGCAATTGTTCAGTAAACTCTACACCAATATTTGTTATCATTATTATATTATTATATTATATTATTACCAGTCAGGATGTCAACAGTAACGTGAGGACGAACATTTTCCATAGTGCTGAGAAACACTACTGGCTCTCAAAGAGTAAAGGAGAAGATGTCACCTGCTCTCCAGTTTGGACAGCAGTGAGGACAGTGGGAGTGTGAAATGGTGCAGTCCCTTTGAAACTGTTTGGTGGTTTCTACTGAAGCTAATTATATACCTAGACCATGACCCAGCCAGTCCACTCATTTGCATATTCCCAGCAGCATTGTGTGCTTATTCCCAACAAAAATATCAAGAATATTCATAGTTGGTGGGGAAGAGCATGGGTGTTCTGTGGAAACTTGCTTGACAATAAACTATAAATAAAATTTAAAAAAAGAATATTGATAGTTGTGTTCTTCACAATAGTCTAAAAAATGGAGCCCAAGCCAAATAATAATAACATGGGTATATGTAATCCATTCACTCACTGAGACACTGCACAGTAAAAAAGGACTCCAAATTTGCAACCACATGACAAACCGCAGAGCAAAAAGGATTATCAAAAGCAGACAGATATAACAGTATCATGTGCCGTGGGTTTCATTTATAAGTCTTCAAAACTCATCTATAGTCTTTGAGCTGGGTGCCCACTACTTTTGTAGAAGGAGATATTAACAAGGCGGGAGCACAAGAAGCCTGTGAGGTGCTGGAAATACTGTATTTCTTGACCTGTGTGGTGGTATGTAAAAGGTCATGAAGATGAACCTTTAAGCTTTGTACATTTGTACTAAGGTGTCAGTTACACCTTAGTAAAGCAATTAAAGAGAAAATAGTAAAGGGGAGGCCTAGAAGCCCTGTGTAGCCGTCTCTTCAGAGAATGAGAAAACTCCTCCCAGAAGCTTGGTTGTTCAGGTGAAAGAGAGTCATCAACATTTAAATGCTGTTGGAGGGCCAAGAGCATGTTTTGTTTCATGTTTCCCCCAAGTGTCAAAAACTTCGTGTTCCTAAGAGAAGGTGAATTAGGTGAGAAGGAGAAGATACAGAAGACGCAGAAAATAAGCTGAAGACTCAAGTTCCCTGAGGCAGCAGACACTTGTATGGCTTCCTGTAATTCCTACGTGTGGTGCTTACACCCTGTTATGATCCCTCAGGCTAAATGCTACAGAACCTTGATTTTGCCCCTCAAGAACACAATATGGTATCTGCTAAAACTTGGCTGGTACTAGAGTGTATTATGCTAAGAGAGATAAGTCAGCCAGGGAAAGACAAATATCATAGGATTTCACTTATATGTAGAATTAAAGAAACAAAAAAGATGAACATAGGGGAAGGGAAGGAAAAATAAAATAAAAACAGTGAGGGAAGTAAACCATAAGAGACCTTAAATACCAAGAACAAGGTGAGGTTGGTGGGTGCATGCATGGGCTAAATAGGTGATGAGGCGGGGAGGAGCCAAGATGGCGGAGAGGAAGGGAGCTCTGTAAACTCCGTCCGCACCATTTATCAAACTGAGAGGGATACTACGCTTATCTGCGAGAGCGGAAGGAGAAAATACGGACTCCAGAAAGAATAGAACTTCAAAGATACCTGAGTGAGTGGGGGCGAACGGGGGAGATCT